>JABASM010002840.1:0-10218 GCA_019776545.1 Brachystomella parvula | reverse complement strand
TGTTCATGGTATCGGGGTGGTGGTGGTTGACATCTTTACTACGCTAACGACGGCAACATCGAACCATGCTATATTTGGCATACCATGCCATATTTGCCGTACGGCTTTGTTACATTTGTTATATTTGTTATATTTGACGTGATCGCTTCCGCTGGATTTGTTGATTTTTGTTGTTGATGACGATGATGGATTAAATCACTGCGATTCGCTGAATGCAGTGCAGTTATCAACTGCTCGTGAAAGCGTGGAAGTACCTATAATAGAAAAGATTGTGTCGCGGAAAATACAGGCTTCCTGGACTGGATCCCAATCAAGTAATTCAAGCAAAACTTTGCTTTAACTCCAGACGAACAACTGACGCTGCATTCCCAATTTTCTTCTTGATTTGTAAGCCCGTGAACTGTCTGTCAAGGAAAGGTCGGGTGGAAATATGGGAGATGCGAATGAGGAAGGAATGGAAAGTTGTGACCGTGAAGGCGAAGGTGGTGACGGTGCGACAGCTGCGAAACAACACAAACGTAGAGATTACCAAGCAAGTTCATAAAGTAAATGGCATTTGCTTTATCCAAACTTTCATTGTCATTTTTGGTTTTTAGATTGAATTATATGAGTTGGCAAAAGAAAGGAATTTAATTGTGTGCTTACCGACGGGGTCGGGAAAAACGTGGGTCTCATTGCTTCTGACCAGGCATTACCTTCCGTCTTGTATCAGGTTAATCACAATATGGCAAAGCAAAGTTTATCGCTGGCTTCTATGGAACGATAAGTTGAGGTACGAATTTCGTTTAATCCGCAGAGATAATAAGAAGGTAATCTTTCTTGCGAACACTGTACAATTGGTTGAACAGCAAGGGAAGTACTTCAGTGACCATATACCCTCGTCAGGTCCCCAACCTCATGTCAAGCACTTTGTCGGAAGCATGAATGTGGATGATTGGTTGGGAGAAAGATGGAACAACGAAATGCGTGGGACGGAAGTATACTTAATTACTTGGTTACTTTTATTTCACGCCCTAGTGAAATCTCTCAATTTTCTGTCTTAATATTAGGTCCTCGTCTTCTCGTCTCAATTATTCCTTAATTGCATTAATAAGAGCTACATACGCTGGGAGGATGTTCTGCTGATTATCTTCGATGAATGTCATCACGGCGTTAAAGATCACGCAATGGCTATTGTAAGCTAATTTAATTGTTTGCCATCTACATTGGCCTTTAAGAGTAAACTGTTGTTTTTCTGCTGTGATTTCTACAGATCATGGATTCATACAAAGCAGCGAACCGTTTTAAATCGCCCACTGAACTGTCACCTCGAATTTTGGGCTTAACAGCCACCATCGTTAAAGGAAACGTAAAAGACGTTGTAAAAGCATTGGATGAAATTGAGAAGGCTTATCTCTCCAAAGCGGTGACCCATCCTGACTTCGAAGAAATTCTGAAGTTAGTAATTATTTTTCATACCAAGTATTCATGTTTTTTTTTAATGTAATGAGTGGGACTAAGGCCGACATTGATTACAGGTACTCAACTAAAGCTTCAGTTAGGATCGAGCAATACATTGAAGATAAGTCAACCACTGGTTGGCCTGTTGCTTCCTATTCCTTACTGAAAAAGGGCTATGAGGAATACGCTAAGCTCAATGTTCCTAAGTTTAGTTTCGCTAACAAGAAGAAAGTAATGGAGACCCACTCAGATGGTGGCTACTCTGTTCTGTACACCGAGAGAAGTGATCTCGTCAGAAGCTTGAAAAATAAACTGAATGACGTTATCGAAGTTTATGAGACACTTGGTAAGCTAAGCGAAAAATTATATCGCCTCGTCTGGTCAGAACTGTTCTGGTAGTAATTTTTTATTAACCACTGTACTAACGCCCGTGGCTACTTTATTAGGTCCATACGCTGCCAGACTTGCGGCTGGAGTACTTCTTAACGAAGCAGAAACAAGACTTCATGCCATGACGCTCGCTGAAAAGTTTGTTCGGGCTTATCAGTTGTATCGCTTTGTGCTCTGCAAATTCATCACGTCCACTGAATACCTGTACATCGACAAGGATTTCTCCCTGACTGCGAAAGTGCTGGTGCTATTGAATAGTCTGAGGACACGGCAGTAAGTAAAAACACTTTGGTACTTAGTACTTCTGTTTTTGAAATGGCATTTGTTTGATCCAGCCTGGAACTTTCTGCCAATAACGAAGAACTCTGTGCAATTGTCTTCATCCAGAAGAAATTGGACTGTCAAGTTTTACATTGGCTCTTGCAAGTGAGCGATTGATAAAATTCTTCAGACTGTTCTCTATTAATTTCCATTCTATATTAGGATATCGCAGAAGTCCATCCAGAAGATTATGGATTCCTTCGAACTCATTTCTTGATCGCTGTCGGGTCGGGAGGTGGTACTGAATGGGAAGCCTGCAGAATGACGATGAATATACAGCGGCAAATTATCAAAGGGTTGTTTCTTTTTTATTAATCCGTATACATCTCCAGTTTCAATTTTTGGTTGTATTCTTTTAGTTTCAGGAAGAAGGCATATAATGCGGTCTTCTCCACTGCAGTTTTAGAGGAGGGTCTGGACGTACCGTCTTGCAATTTAGTCGTGCGATTCGACGGAATAAAGTCTTACACATCTTATGTTCAGTCTATGGGCAGGGCGAGGAATCCCAACGCGGAGTTTTTGGTGCTAGTTAAACAGGAGGAAGCAAGAGCCGGGCGGAGTAGCTTGGATGTCTTCAACTCGTTTAACGCGGAACTTTCAGATGCACTTGCCAAAAATGCTCTTCACGTTGGAGAAAAAGAAGTCGAATTCGTCGAAAGAGATGATGAACTGGAGCCGTTTTGTCCAGGAGGAACGCCTACGAGCCCACGGATTACATCACATGATGCTATTTCTACTATCCATACGTACTGCACTACCAGAAATTGTGCCGTCGCTACCGTATTGTTCATTTCCTACTGGATTTTGTTTTATTTTTAGCTATTGTGCAATGCTAAACAACAAGAGAGACATGCCCACCGATCTGACCCCGGTCATGTGGTACCAGCCAACCGGAAGCACGTTCCAAGCGTTCGTTGTCCTTCCAAACAATGCGTTGGTACGTGGGAAAATTGTGGTAGGTCCCAAATACATTTTCAGGATAATATGTTTTTCGAATTCACCTAATAACATGTTCTGCAGGGACCGCACATGGCGACTAAAGATGGCGCTAAGAGGGCAGTCTGTCTAGAAGTGTGTAAGAGACTGTACGAGGCAGGTGGCTTAGATGAAAGGCTAGTTCCGATGCGAGTAGGAGTAGATCCTAAAATCCTGGCATTCTTTAACGAAGTAAAGCCTAGTGAGAAGTCGAACATCCCTAAGAATTGGGTTCCGAAGAAAGTAAACTGCTAGTGAAGTATCTTAAAACAACTATCATTCTTAATTCTTTTTTTTTCTTCTAGATCCCTGCATTATTCCAAAAACATCTAGAACCTCAAGCTCCTGCTTTCGTCTATGAGTTTTATATCGCGCTGATGGCACCGAAGGGATTGGAAAAAGAAGCTATTTTCCACTATGCTGAGAAAAGCTGGTGCACGACTTTGTGGTCCTCCGTAGCCCTGGACATGGTCAGCTTTTCTCTCATAATCTTGATCGCGAGTGAGGGAGAAAAATACACCGTTGAGCTTTCTCTTACAGATCCCACCTTTTAAACTCGTGTCAAGCATGGGACCTCTCAAGTTCGAGTTGAAGAATATTACTGAAAAAACTTCGCACATACGTGTTACCGAAGCTGTTTTGGAAAAGTTCAAGACTTTCCAAAAGAATTTATTTTATGGCATCTTGAACTTGAATCTTAGGTATGTCGAGCAGCATGGAAGTGCCTACTACATTGTGCCCATGAAGAAAAGTAAGTTGACAGGAGAACAGGCTGATTTCTCCAGATATCTATAGTTTACCGACTTAGTAATGCGTTGTGGTTGAGAGAACATGATTGATTGGTACCACTTTCAGGTCCATCCACTGGTTCTAGTGGGCCTTAGGAAGAATCGTTTTCACTAATTTCTTATGACATTTTGAAAAAAAAAACCTAGAATTCGAACGTTTCAAAAAAGTTTTGCAAAATATAAAAAGAAAGTTTTTTAAAAAGTTCCCAAATTTTTTTACGAAATTGTTTCCATTAAGCAAATTTTTCAAGACTTCGCTCATGCAGAAATCTTCCGAAATCTGAGGGTAGGAGGCTCAGGTTGTTGGGGTTACATCAAGGATATTTGCTTGGTTTCGACGACTGAGTTGATCATTTTACATTGCTCATTGTTATTATTTGTTTCCTAGCTGGTTCCTGTCCCAATGCAACCTATGAATTCGGCTTTGACTCCTTCAACAATTTGAGTCATATCTGCACACCCGATAAGATGAATAGGTTTAAGAATCCAGTACCTGAGGGAGAACGAAAAAATCCAGAAGACAGTGCGGATTTCCTTGCTTCTGGAGGCTATGCAGAGGGCTTAGTCATCCCATGGCACCCTTCTCCAAGTGCGGTAGGTATACAGAAAAAAAATGGAATTAACTGTCGTGAAGAGTTTACGTACGTAATATTTTTAGGGAAAGCTGTTCAGCGTTGTCGGAGTATTGAGAGACAAAA
This sequence comes from Brachystomella parvula, assembly GCA_019776545.1. Classification (NCBI taxonomy): domain Eukaryota; kingdom Metazoa; phylum Arthropoda; class Collembola; order Poduromorpha; family Brachystomellidae; genus Brachystomella; species Brachystomella parvula. Next base: position 5,606 of record JABASM010002840.1, on the reverse strand, counting down.
GCCCAAATTCTGAATTCGAAAACCCAGCATTCGGCACTTTTGCCGATTATTTCAAAACAAAATATTACATTAACGTTGTCCGAAAAAATCAACCTCTTCTTCGGTGCTACAAGCAAAGCTCTAACCTTGATTATCTCGGTCTGAGGAAGCAAGCAGCTCGTAGCAAAAAAAATGTGATGGGAGACGCCGTTTTTACGTTTATTCCTGAGCTCGTTCACGTTTTTCCGTTTCCGTCCACTCTTTATACTCAGGCACATCTGATACCTACGATTCTCCATCGAATTACTGGATTCTTGCATGCCATGGAGATTGGAGCGAGCATTTCAGGCATGAGCCCGGACTTGCTTCAGCGTAAGTCCCTAAACTTGCTTTCGATTGTATCTGACTTGACTTCCTATGTTTTGACAGGTCCGTCATATCAAGCCTGGGATAGGTTCTCGCACAACGAGGTCATTGATGATGACCAAGAAATAATTGAGCAACTTAGCTCAGGGCTAGCTGTACCTAAAACGAATGGTTCCGATCGCTTATGTAAGACACTAATTATTTAAACCTTACAAATGAGTACGGGGTGTCTGATGTCAAGCATTCGGCTTTAGCGGACGATTCTGAAGAGGATAAGGGAAATGAATTCGGCGTGAGCCTGAATTCGACTTCACTGGGATATATTCATCCTTTCAAAGTCACAATCAGTCAAATCCAGAAAGTAGTTGTTGAGGATGCACGTCTACATGGCCTCGACACCGCATCGGAAGAAAGCAATAGTAATTTTTTTGCCAGTTCCAAAGAAGATGTTTTCAAAATGAATTGTGGTGATTTTATTTTATTTTTTTTTTGGTTTCGCATAGTTTATTATTATTTTATTTACCTATGGTCACTTCGATTCTAATTTTCGCTGTTTGCTTTTATTTTGCTTATTCCGGGTTTAGTTGGTGTAAGAATTTTGTCATTACGACCAGATCTAAATAATCAGGCATAACTCAGGGGGTCCTAGTAATTCATGTCTTTCTTTAGTTCTCCCAGACGTTAGTGCTGTGAAGCTGGATACTCTAGACAAACATAATGGAATCGATACGATAAAAAATCCTCCGATTTACGAGATTCTCCAGGTATGTGAAAGCATAAAGGAAGTTGATAACAAGATGAGAAATGCAAGTAACATTTTTGTTTCGTCTTCGTTAATCCAGGCAATCACCCTTGCTGGAGCTCAAGACCGTATCAGTTTGGAGAGGCTGGAAGTGATCGGAGATTCTTTTCTAAAATACGCAGCTACGTTATTTCTTTATGCGACATTTCCATCCTTCGGCGAGGGCCAGTACACAACCCTAAGATCGAAATTGGTCTCCAACAGCAGTTTGAAGACAAAAGGCGATGCCAAAGGATTAGGAGGAATTCTAAGCTCTGGAGTATTCTTCCCAAATCACACTTTTCTCCCTCCAACGTATCGCGTGAAGGACGAGTACGCCTTTCCTGCTATGGCCTGCGATACATCCCTCGAAGTTTTTAATAATCTCGATCAAAACCAGCTTAAGGTATTATTAACAAAAATTACTGCAGCTTAACAGGAATACTAGAAGATGGTACTCTTTATTCCAGTCAATGAGTCTGGACGATCTCCTGAAGCATGCCAGTAAGGCAGGGCTAACTGCTGCTCCCAAACGGACAATATTCGGTTACTCAAGGCTTCGAGAGAAAGATGTTGCTGATTGTGTGGAAGCTCTGATTGGTGCGTACTACACTACAGGAGGTCAGGAGGGGGCTTTCCACGTGTTGCAGTGGCTTGGGATCAAGGGGCCTGATGCGGATGGAAAACCAGTTGAATTCGGAAATCGGCACTTCCCACCTCATGTTCGAGAAAATGTCAGGGACACTACTCCTGAAAGCATCGTACCATTTGTCGACGATTTGGAACACGTTCTCGATTACAAGTAAGTTAGTACAATTTTGGCTACAATTCAGATGAGCTGCTGAGCTTGATTCTCGTTCGTGTTATGACTGTTAGGTTCAAGGATAGATGGCTCGTTGTTGAAGCTTTCACGCATACGAGCTACACTGGAAATGCAGTTACTGCGTGTTTTCAGCGACTCGAATTCTTGGGAGACGCCGTTCTTGGTTCGTATAATGCTCACCTCAATTTTTTTGAAATAATGGGTGTGGTTTTTTTTTTCAGATTTCTTAATCACGAACCATATTTACAAAAACTCGGATGCAAAGACGCCTGGAGAAGTGACGGATCTCCGTAGCGCTCTGGTGAATAATGTTACCTTTGGCTCGCTCTCAGTGAGGTATCAGTTTCATAAAATGTTACTGCATTCCTGCCACGAGATGCAGAAGAATATTGACGCATTTGCTGCGATGCAGGAAGAGTGCAATCATCGTGTAACTGGGCAGGTACTGTTTTAGTTTCTGTAGACTTCGTTTTATTTTTATTCCAACGTTTCTTTAATTCCATCCAATATTTGAAAAATAGTTCAAACTGCTTCACGCAGACGACATTCCAGCTGCTCAAGATGTCGAAGCTCCTAAAATACTGGGGGACATTTTTGAGGCAGTCTGCGGGGCTGTTTTCATGGACTCAGGCGCTAGTTTAGATGTAACTTGGAGAGTATTCTATCGGCTGATGAAGAACGAAATAGGTGAGAGCTGGCAGAGAAAGAAAAATTACGTATGATTTACCTTTGTTTTTTAACCTCTATTTTCTGTTCGTGTTAGATGAGTTCTCGAAGTGCTGCCCAAAAGCACCTGTGAGGGAAATTTCTGAGCGTGGTTGCAGATTTGAGTAAGAAGCGTTCTTCTGCTTTATATAAACCATTAAACAACTTACTAATACTCTTGGTTTTATAGGTTTGAAACAAACGAAACCTCCTCTTCGTTCCTATGCAAAATCAACACGCAGCTAGGTACATTTAGAGGGTATGGGACCAATAAGAAGAGTGCAAAGGATGCTGCTGCTAAATATGCTCAACGAGCCTTCCATGAAAAACAGGATTCTAGTGATTTACCCAAGTCTTTCTCTACTGAGGCTGCTTAGTTATTAACTAATTCCTATTCACCGACGAAGAAGGCTTGGCTCCGTGTCTGTTTCCCAGAAAATTTTGGCAAGATTATTCCTAATACTAATTATATGAAGAATATTTGTGAAGATTCGAAGTCGATCATCTGACACTGCAGATTGAATTTCGGACTTTAGCTCAGTTTGTTTAGTTTTCGGGGTTTCACGTTTTTTATGTTTGGTGGTCCGGAAGTTCTCTTTTACCATTCGTCAGTGCGTTAAAAAATGCTTCCTTGCGCATTTTTCTAATCAAAGTATAGGAACTCGTTCAGTAGGGACTGAATGAGTGGGATCCATAAGCGAGCACTGCTCTAATATTATTTTGCAAATTCTTGTCAATCATGCAAGTAACTCATTTAATTAACTTAATTCTAATCTATTCTTCTGGGCAATCATTTTTTTCCTCGGTGAATTACCAATGAACAATAATTGGGGTGCTATAAATTTAAGCTAATCTTTATACATTAACTGATGTGATAGGCATATGCAAAATGCAGACCGTGCCATTAATATTAAAGAAATCGTTTCGGGCTAAAAATAATGTCACATCATTTCGATTACCAATGGGAACTTCAGAATAATACTATAAATTAGTTGCATTAGTTCATTATTTTCTTTAATTCTTGGAGATTACGCTCTTAAAAGTAATGATTCTATGTTTATAATTTTCAGGGTAAAAATTATCATTCGGAACAATAATATATTTGGTTTCGATATTCTTTAAATCCTGTAAAATCTTCATTTTCTATTAATAATCTTCGTTCCTTTTTTCTTTTAGAAGGAAGGAGAAAATAATTAAGAAAGTTTTACTTAATTCCAAAATTAATTGGAATTAAAGCCATACATTATCACAAATACTGCTAAACTAGCAGTATTTTTTTGCAAACAAATTGCAAGATCTTGTTGTTCCAACAACTTCCACGTGTTCTTCGGGTTTTTAGTGTAAAAACTAGCCTGCAGCCACAGGCCTCCCAGATTTCTTTGAAAAATGAGTTGACGTGGAAGGCAGACCGGCAGGCGTGAACGCAGAATTTGAGATTATTTTTACGGTATTATTTTTTGGTGTTCAGTTCATCATCTGTCAGTCGTGTTTAAATTGATTGAAAAGAGTTTTTGTTGCAGTTTAATTAACTTGTTCAGAATGAGGGAAGGACTTTTTTGGGCTTGTTTGAGTCTGGTTGTGCTCGGTGCAGCTTATGCTGCTACTCCAGCACCCGCTGCAGCCACCGCTGAATTGGAAAATGAAGCCCGTCTTCTCGTCCATAAAGAACTCTTGAGCAGGTACATCGTGGAGTCCATGGACACTGTGATCAAGTACAGCATTTTCAACATTGGAGGTGTAACTGCTACCAACATTGTCCTCAAGGATCCTTCCATTGGCCCAGATTTTGAAGTAAGTCAGAGCCCTCAGTTTCCCTGTCAGTTTCGGTTCAACCTACACCGGTAGTATAGCGACTTACGTCTTTAATCTATTGCTTACAGGTCATCGGAAGCACTGACGTAACCTTTGGTCGAATCCCACCACAAGGAAACACTTCTCACACAATTGTCATTAAGCCATTGAAGTCTGGCCAATTTAACTTAACCTCAGCTGTTGTTACATACTCTTCAGGGGAAAATACTCAGGATGTAAGCTATTACTATCCCTTCTTAACAATTACACTATTTTCTTGGAAGCGTATATGTAATTTACGCGTTTTATATTACAGATCCACACTGTTTACTCCAGTGAGCCCTTGAATGGGGAAGGTCCAATTTACATTGCTGCATTCAAGGAGTTCGACAAGCGATTTTCACCACATTTCGTAAGTAATCTGTAGAAAGCACCCGTCCGTTCTCTTACTCAATACTGGACTTGATAAGTGTCCTTTTTCTTCGTTTAGCTTGATTGGGCAGCATTCGCCGTGATGGCAGTTCCACCACTCTTCATTCCCTTCCTTCTCTGGCACACGAGCAAGTCGAGATATGAAACTGCAGGGGCGGCAAAGAAAGCTAAATAAATTAATCGAGTTTTACTAGTTACCTTTATTACGATTAATTATTAACTTCCCAGGCATCTGGCGATTGACAGAATTGACGCGATTGATTGTTAACAAAAAAGCCTTAGACCTAAAAAGACGCTTTTGATTTGCCCAATATTTTTTTCCTCATTTAGTAGTTAGGAAGGAACACTTGATATTTTCATAATAACTGTTCTTTCCGAGGAATTCCTTGATTAAAGTACACAAAATTTAAGGTCCATAGAAAAAATAATATTGCAATGATGCTTTTGACAAGCTCTGAAATTCCAACTTTATCAACTTTGAGCATAATTTTGTCATTTTAAATTAAGAGCTTAGCTTCAAAGGTTAGAATGCATTTTTGGAGTTATAGCTTTGAAGTCCACATACCCCCCAGAAAGGGCCACTTCACCTGACTCCTTCACTCTAGCTTGGAAATGGATGCGTGTCCCTTCTACCCAAGTCTCCACTTGCAGCGTGTCCCCTGGGTACACAGGCTTCGAGAATCTCACCTGCCGAGAGTTGGGAATATAACCAAAAGAACAGGGCTATAG
>JABASM010002839.1:0-10219 GCA_019776545.1 Brachystomella parvula | reverse complement strand
CCATATGCGCATATGGGTTAAAAATAAATTTTTTTTTAAAACTTCACCGATCGCTCTGAAAAACAATAGGGATCATCTTGGAACTGTAATGAACTCACATACCAAAAGTCAAGTCAATCCGAGAAACCGTTCGTGAGTTATCGTGGTACGGGACGTCCGGACAAACATTTGATTCGCATGAATAGCTCGCGCTATAATTAAATTAACCGAAAAATTCAAGAAAGACGTGTAATGTCCCTAGTACAGTCGGTTTGCGTTTTCATAAATTTCTGGTTACCCGTAATTCTCATTTTTGAAATTAGTTTCTTTAGCTTCATTGTATGTAGTGGCTTGTCAGGACACTCCGAGCGACGATCCTGATTTATCATATTTATTTGTGTAAAGAAAAGATGTTTCTGGGTTCAGATTCAGGTTTCAGTAGCTTCGGAGTTCAGACTGGATTACCAAAACGAAAGGTGTGTTTTTGCAGTAGTCAGGCTCGCTATTTCATTAGAAGAGATGACAGATTGTATAAGGTTGTGGTTGAGCATTTTTGGTAAAGTATAAGTGTTGTCCGACAGTCACGACGACAAAACTTACTCCGTGTAAAGCTGCCTAGTTGGAAAGTCAGCAACAACAACATACATGAGTTGAACAACAATGAAAATGTTAATGGAGAAGATTACGAAAAATTTGAAACACACGGAATCACATTTCAGAAAAGTATAAGGTTGTGGTTGAGCATTTTTGGTAAAGTATAAGTGTTGTCCGACAGTCACGACGACAAAACTTACAAATCCAGTTTCAGCTTCAATCTGGGTTACCTTGGATTTTCTACTTGAGGTGAAGAAGGAAAAAATTAATTTAAGACAGCCTTGTTGTTTATGCCAAAAGCAAAAAGTTGTTTCCCTGGTACGAATATATTTCTTTTATTTCGCACCTTGTTTGCATGAGGATTTATTATGAAGATTTTTTAGCCTGCAAAAAATGTTTTCCATCTAAAATAAAAGGTTCTTAATAGTCGGCAAGACTACTTCTGGTTAGAACAAGGCAGGTAGGCAGTGAATGATAGAATTAATTTCACATTCAGACAGCAGTTGTTGCAAAGTTCTTACCATTCCATGTAGATTTTCAGGATCTACTCAAGTTGGTTTTCTGCAGGAGTTCCTGAAATTCACTTCACAGAGACTTAAAAGAAGGTAAGTTCTAAAAAATTGTATTTCCAGTCACTAAAGAGGGAACGGTCAAAGGTGGCCAGTAGTTTTTTGGGCGAGTCTGGGTTCAACGGACCTATCCGAAGCAGCATATCATTTTCGGAAAACCAAACAGTGCCAGTGGTGGGAGCGAACAGGTGGGGCAGCTTTTTCGTAAGCTGCATTGTGGAGAGTTGGATTAGAGATCAAAGAAGCGTCTTTTTCTCGCAATTGAAAGGTTTTCCAGTTCAAATCCACTCCAAAAAAAAAAAAAATGGAAAGAGACATGCTCTCCTAGCCGCATTTTACTTTCATGCACCGAACCTGTATTGTCCCACCTAAGCGCTTCCACCGCTGACGCTATTGAATCCTGGGAAAATTATATAGTGCCCTATGTTGGATGAGCCTGGGTTTGACAAAAACGTCGCTGGCAGCCTCTGACAGTTCCCTCTTAAGCATTTAAATTTCATCCCTAAAAATAATTTATTTTTAAATATCATGTTCTAGACTGCAATGGATCCGATTGCAAGAAAAATAAAAGAATTCAGCTACTTAGCCGACCGTGTAAAGCTGCCTAGTTGGAAAGTCAGCAACAACAACATACATGAGTTGAACAACAATGAAAATGCTAATGGAGAAGATTACGAAAAATTTGAAACACACGGAATTACATTTCAGAAGTTCCCGCCAAACTTCGTCTCACCTCGAACCCCAGCTGAGAAGTTTAAAATATTCTCAGTGGCGGTTGCAACAGTTCTTCATCGCTTCACAGGGAAGAGGATTATCCCCCTAGTACGGAGGATGAAAAATGGGAAAGGCGGGCAGTTCATGTGCACTAGTCTAACACTTGGACAAACAGATACCTGCACCACTGTAATTGAAAAACTAGAAAATGGAGCCCACCTCTACTTCACCTCGGAAGAATTAAAAATTTTGTCCAAGCAGAAATTGATTTCAGATCAAAATATCCTGAGCATTTTTAAAATCAGTCTCCGAGAGCATAGCTCCCCACCCATTTACATCTACCATCGCTCAATTGAGTTTGAGCTTTGTGATAGTGGCATTGGGATTCAGTATGGGGCGAGTTACAACAAAAACGAAATTCATATTCTCATTTCCAGCGTCATCGCCATCATGGAAGCTGCCTCAAAATTTCCAAATGGAGCTCTAACAAATGTTTCCCTCCCGCTCCCCAAAGTCAAAGAGCCAAAAGCACAGGATTTTAACAAAAATATCAAATCCGAAAAAGTAGTCAAACCACCGCGGAGCCAAAAATCTCTCCTTTCAAGCTCTCCCGCCAAAAATCACAGCCAAGATCATGGCATGGTCAACCATGTGCCAAAAGAAAAACCAAAAGATGCAGAACCCAAAAACGTCGCTACAGACACGGAACACAGTGACGTCAACGGCACTGGGCTGAGTTACCCTCAACTGAACGCCCGTGCGTTGGCGCTCTCAAAAATTCTGGACAAGCGTATCTCCACCTCAAGTAAATACTGCAACCGTGAGACCGTAGCAACACTTTTACCGCAAGGCCTGGATTATTTGACAGTCACGCTTTCAGCCCTCATGTTAAAAAAAACCCTAGCTACAATACACGAGGCTTCTCCTGAAAACGAAATCCGGGAAAATTTGAGAGCTAACGGATTCCCGGTCTTAGTTACGACTATGAAAAAATACGCAAGCTTAAGAATGGTAGAAGATTTTTTATTCATTGTTGATGAGCACACTGAGGAAATTGATGGAAGGCGGAAATAGGGAAGTTTAATTCAAAATCCCGCCAAAAATTATCTAATTTGTAAAAATTTGCCTTTTTAAATGTTATAAAAAATTCATTTGTTTAGCTGGTAGTAGCTAATAAAGGCTAAGCATATTTTGCCTAATTAGCCTGCCTCATTACATCCCAGGCTCCACGCGTGAAGAAGACAAAATCCTTCGTTTTACCCTGATCACCTTGGTATTTGCTTTTGAGGACAAGTGGAATAAACTCCTTTTTTTGCAAAATTGATTTCATGATCTAAAGAAGAAAAAATGATAATATTGAACCACTCAAAGACTTTTATACGAGCATAAATGCCATTTGAGGCTTTAGTGAGAGAGGCTTGCTCTCCAACTCCCGACAATTGTCATTTTGGCAAAAATAAATTTTGTTGCTTCGATAAACCTGTTATTATGTTAATTTTAGTTGATTTTTTGACCCCGGACGCGTCTACTCGAATCTCCAAAATCAGTCAAAATCAGTAAATTAAATTAAATTATGTGAGTTTAAAATCAACTTCGAAGTCAGTACCGGCAGACCCTTATCAGTTGCTGTTCAGAAGGTTCTGAACCGCCGTTTTATAAAAAATTGTGACTTTAAACCAAAAATTACTTCATCATGGTCTGAGTGGGTGGGTCTTTTAGGCCGAGGCCATTAGTTATTTAAGGTAGGTGGGCCCAAAATTCAAGATTTTTTTTATCGTAGGATACCTGGACACCTAACCAGAATTTTCATGGACTTGCATATGTGGGCGAGATGCAATTAATACATATTAACAATATATTTTTTCTAGGATTTTCAAGTGAAAATGGAAGAGTTGGCGGCCGAAGTCAAAAATTTCAGCGAATTAGCCGATACCGTTAATTTCCCTAACTGGGAATCCTACTGCAAAGAACGGGTTTTTCCGGAGAAACTGATGGAAAGCAATGAAGGCGAAATAGAAAGCCAGTGTTACTCCAAATTTAATGACTACACATTTGAAAAATTCCCACCACGGTTTTCACTTACGTACAGTTGGATGAAAAATTTCAAATTATTTGCAGCGTCTGTTGCAACCGTCCTTCACCGTTACACTGGCCTTGAAACTATTCCCCTTGTACAGAGATTTGACGAAGGAAACGGGGTCCATTTTCAATGTGCTACTGTGGAGTTTACGAAAAATACGACGCTTCCAGACGTTGCACTTCATACTGTACAGTGACTTTCTGAGTTTTACTTCGGAGCAGCTCCAGCAGCTTGTAAAGCAAGGCTTGCTAACTCAAGAAAATCTGCTAAGCATTTTTCGAATAAGTGTTCGTGAGCAGTATTCTAAAGGAATTTACATCTTCGACCGTTCAGTAGAATTTGAGCTCATCAATGAAGGGATTGAACTCGGAATCGGGGTTCATTTCGGCCCCAACTTTAAACTTAAGCAGATTCAAGTAATCGCCGCCCATGTTATCACAATTATGGAAATCGGATCAAAATTTCCTGATACAATTTTACGAAAAATTCCATTACTGCTCCCGGAAGACAAGAGTTAAAAACTGTAGTTTCATCGTTGAGAAATCGCCTCGAAAGAAGTGCCTATTGTGGTTGAAACGTTGAAACTGAAAAATTCAACTCTCACATTTCTTTCAGAAAATCCTCCCTCATTCCTCAGAAAAAAAGTTTTGAAAAAAATAAAGTACGAATTCAGATAAACATATTTCTTAGCCAGCCTGAAACGCCCGTGCGAGCACAGGGAAGGTTTGATTTCAAAACGGTGTTGTTGTGAGCGGCGCTGCTATAACTGTGTCTTTATCAGTGTTGTGTTTAGCGGCTTCAATTAAAAAAAAAAAAAAAATTCTAAGAAAATTAAAATTTCGAAAAAAATTTTGCAATAAAAAAAATAAAAAAATGTGGAAATAGTGGCATGAAATTTTTAAGAAATTTGAAATAGCTTAGAATTATGAAAAGGTGTTAAACTTTTGAAAATTCTGAATTGCTGAAAAGGTTTTGAAACTTGGTCCTATATGCCTCTATACAAATGAACATGTGAACCTCATGCCCATATATGGTCATGCCGATGCATTACAGGTATCCCGTTCTCAGACCTGCTCTTTTTAACTAAGAAATCAATTTTCAGGATTTACGGGAAAAAAGATTATAAAATACGAGCCAAATATGAGCCACAAAATTTTATTCATTGGAATCATATACACTTTAAGCCAGGTTCCGTGGTACAGAAACACAGAAATTAAATAGCCCGAGTAGGGTAGGTTCCAAGGAGGTTGTTAGGGTCGCATGGGTTAGGACCGATAACGGGCCCGACGATGGCTGCTACTTTTCTCCTAAACTCCTCTACTGCTGCTGGATTAGCTAAAAATTCCTCAAGTTGGGTTGGCACTGCATTCGGGTAGCGCCATAGTGACCTATACCCAGCTGGTGGCGATACGTCGTCCCGGATTGAGAATGAGTCTGTAACTGGCTTATTCAATGTGGACTGGACAAACCAATTCAAATACAGTTTTGCGGTTTCCGGATGTTTCCCGACTCTCATTATTGCCGCCCTCTGGGCCCATGCGGCAAAGTTATCAACATTGGGCACAATAAATCGTGGGACGCCAGAAACAGGTATCATGCTACTGCCAGCCGTAAACGTCGCCAGAAATTCCTGGTTTGTCACTCGCTCAATCGGCTCGTGTCTTCCTCGGACCCATGTCACATTTTGCCTTACTAAATCCTGGAGGTAGGATATTCCATACTTGTCTACAATTTGCTTGAACATAAACAGCGTGGGGTCGTCGTCATTTGGGTACGTGAGAATAATCTTATTCTTGAATTCAGGTTTCAAATAATCTCGAGCTTCGATTGGCCAGTCGGCAGAGTTGGGCAACAGGTCAGTGTTTACACTGTTGCTAAGAACGTAGACCATGATCCCAGTAAAAGCACCGTCACCGTCTTTGAACTCATCGTAAATACGATTCCAGTCGATGGTTTTGTACGCTACGAGCGCACCTTTTTATTTATTTATTTATTTACTCTCAAGTTCCCTATTTCTAGGCTTTTTACACTTGAGGTTGAGTGATGAAAAGGGTCGCGGTCTCTGTTGAATTGCGGGAAATAGAAAATCAGTCCTTGATAAAATTTGAGTGTTGATACGGTCGGATTGGCGGTTGTTCAAGTCCATAATTAGTTCCATCCGAATTCCTGGGAAAGCTCTTTCGAACTCGTCCTTGAAGAAATCAAGTTCCCTGGGGGAACTTCCAGTACTGTAGACGACGAGGCTTTCATTATTTGCCATTTCGAGCAAAGCAGCTTGGTAGATTTCGTTCATGGTTCGAGTTTCTGGGTGGAGGGTACCAGCTGGTGGTGGAAGAGGTCCCGGCCGGCTAGGTGGTGGAGTTCCACGTGGCGGTCTACGGTGTCCCCATTGCGGTGAACCGTAAGTGGCTTCCTGGATGTTGAGCACCATGAAATCCACCTGGTGGGTGCCCGCTTGGCGGTCCATACTGACCGTTGCTTGGAGCGAACTTCATAATTCAAACAAATAAAACTGTTATTTCAAAAAGTTTAACACAAAAATTAAAAGTACAAGATTTAAAAAAATCTAGGTATACATAAAACAAGCTATAATCGTGCCCTGAGTTTAATTCAACGTTTTCTTACCTTCAAGCTTAAAAATATGCAGAAAAATGGACAAGAAATTCATTCTAAAGGCGTGAAGAGCGAAGTAGGAAGTTTTATGTAGTGCCTTTGTTGACTGGGTTAAGTTTTTGTAGGACTGCTTCATACAGTAGTTCCATACTTATATGGTTACAAAACCGGATTACAAAATCCACTGACGCAATTTTTTTCAGAAAAGAATATTTGATTGGCTTGAATGTATAGAAAATTTCCAGCCACCGGATCCGGCTTGCAAAGGAAATCAAATGCATCTGCATAATGGTACAGCAGGCGTAGAATTACGTAATAATGAACTTTAAAGGCCCGTTCCTTTGACAATTCATTATATCACCGTATGGAACACATGCGTCCTGCTAATCCTGCCAAGGCTCAGAAAATACTACAATAGCATGTATGAAGATTCCTCTAGGACCAATACCTCAAATCAGAACATTTACATGTTTCAGTTCATTTTAGCCTAACTCCTTTCAATAATTTTCTGTACTGAAATAACGCAATGTAACTGAAATCTAATCCAACTATCTAATCTAACTGCAATCTAACTATATACTGAAATAATAAGTAATCTAATCTAATTTAAACAATCTAAGAAATCTAACCTAATCTTATTGGTTTAAGTAATCAGAACTACAAAACAAATTACAAAGTTAAGCTAATCACGCCACCCACGTTAGGGATAACGACCTGCACCTAGTGCTACCAGGGCCCAAATAAACAAACAATAAACAAACAAACGCAGTTTGAGTTAACCTCAGAGCTGGCATCACGTTGCTTATCATTATCAGTTGTTTTTCTGTTCAAATTGTAATTAATTGCTTTTACCATGCCGAGCCTTCGATTAAGATAAATAAATTCCACCTATTTAAGCTCGCTCATTTTTAATTCTGTGTTCTGCCACTACTTAAATTAAAGCTAACCCGAAAAATCACGGAAAAAACCTCTTTGAATTAAAAAATGAAATTTCTTGTAATATTATTTTTGGTAACAAGCATTGTGGCTGTTAGCAGTAAAACTGCTCAGCCTCATGCCTACCCATGGATTGTGGACTTGCGACATTACGTTGGTTCTTCCCACTACCACTGGTGTGGAGGGGTGATAGTGTCCCCTGAATGGGTTCTAACCGAAGCGTCATGCACAGCCAAGGCCGACCTTATCGTAGCTGGTGATCATAACGTCAAGATCGAGGAAGGAACGGAACAAACCAGAGGGGTAAATCTTACAGTCAGGCACCCTTCCTACAAATAGTAAGTAAACGGCAACTTTATCCGGAAAGTAGCAAAACCTTGTGTGAAATCATTAGCTTACTTTTCGGGCATTTGCAAATACTTGTATTTTTGTAGGGGAATTTCCTGTATTCTCAAAATCACCGTATCATCTCAGTTTTTATTTATTTTCAGCCCTGGAGTAACAGGCTACCGAGTTGCTCTTATTAAAGTAGATTCTCCGTTTTTGTTAAACGAATATGTTGGAGCAGCTCCAATGCAATCGGCTTCCACAAAAATTTCAGGTTTGAGCTGAATTAAATTGAGTTGCTAAAAAATGTAATAAGAAGAAAATGAATTTTCTACATTTTCTTCCATAGAAAGCAGAGTAGTTTCGGTTGGATGGAGCTCAGCCTCAAATGATGGATATTACCAGGACATACTCCAGTATTCAGAGAGGGAGCTTCGAAGTCCAAAAGGCATCTGCAGAGCAGAAGGGGAGGAGCAGAGGCTTTGCATAACGGAAGGAGACCAGGAATGTGCAGGAGATAATGGAAGCCCGGTAGTTTGCAGGGATGCCGAGGGTAGGAGCTTACTCTGTGGCATAACAATTACAAATGTCTGTAGAGAAATTCAAGATGTACCCGCTGCCTCCAGGATCGACATGTTTTATGACTGGATTCNTCTGTGGCATAACAATTACAAATGTCTGTAGAGAAATTCAAGATGTACCCGCTGCCTCCAGGATCGACATGTTTTATGACTGGATTCAAGAAGTAATAGCAGAAAAATAAATGAAACTAGCTAGGTTTAAAAGGATATTTCTACAAATGACGGAAACTGAGACAAAAATAAAAGAAACACAGTTAGTCTGATCACAGTCTCATCCGGTTATTGTGTACGAAGGGATTTTTTTAAAGTTTCAGTGTTGTAGTTACATGTACGGGCAGTCCGAGTATGAGTGATACATATTCCAGGCGAATGTTTCCAGTTTTCATTAAGTTTCAGACGCTGTATCTGAAAAAAATTAATTCAAAGCGAAATAATTGAGCAGCAATTTGGCTTAAATCTTTAAAATCATACAAATAATGTGTGAGTAATTTTTATTTTAAGTTTCAAGGTAGCGCACGCACTAGATGGAGAAAATATGGTAAAAACATTAGTTTCCATAATGAGAATAACTACTGTAGTCCAGGAAATACACTTAATCAACTTGAGTCAATCGCTTAGCAGGATTTCTACCTGAAGACCGTCAGCTTTTGAGGCACTTAAATTTTCGGCCCAACCTTCCCAGTCCGCTACTCCTCCCGCCGAGGCTCCAGCAAATTATTCATTAGAGTTTGCCATTTACAAAATTCGACCCATTCAAAAAGCTTTGAATAAATAATCTTAATCTTAATGAGATGTTGGTTAAAAGCGAAGCAAAACTTTTCAATAAAAAATGAATTACCAACTTGGAAAAAGGAAATCTGTTTCCTCGAATAGTGGTTATAGAATAATGAAGAAAAGAAGTCCTTACTGGTTTGCTGAAGCTCTGAACAATGCAGGTACATTTCTCAATTGCCTTGGGAAGCTTAACTTCTCCCCAATTACATACAACAAGAAAATCAATCGGTTTGAGCTAAATAGCTTGAGTCCAAGCTTGAAAACTTTCGTTTGGATTACGCATGCGCTCTGCTTCGTGCAAATGGGGTGGCTCTGCTACCTCTCCTTCACTACCAAGGGAAGGATTCGGGTCTTCTTCTCGATTTACACTGTCGAGGGTTTCCTCTTGCACGCAGCCGCACTCTACATTGGATCGGTACTTGAATCCAAGAAGCTGGAGATCATGCAATGCTGGAATGGTTTTTTTCCATTGCTTAAATTCTTGGAAGGTAATTTGCGGGCTGACGCGTCTGACTCAGTTCTTTTAGCTTAATTTTAATTAATGTTATAGACAGGTACCGGTGGACGCAGACAGCTTTAGAAAACCAACGGGACGCTGATTTTTGAAATAAAATTGTCCAGATCCTGGAAGTGGCACAACTGACATTTTTGATGATTACGAGCTTCATCAGCACAGTCGGTATTGGCATGTACTCAGGATCTGTCTCCGTGTTGGCGGAAGAAGGTATCCAGTGCATCTTCCCTGGGCGCGGAGCAGGGTGGGGAACTTTACATTTCTGGGTAGTTATCTTGGGTCATGGAATAGGGGCGTGTCTGGTGTTTGGTCGCATTCTCTGCCTTTTGGTCATGTGCACATTTTTCCTTTGTCTCTGGCAGTGGTCCATTCAAAAACTAAGGTATGCTCTGATTACTATTTAAAACTCAACCATAAACTACGTGTAGCCCTCTTACGTCCACTAGCTGCCAATCGATTTCGAAGATGAATTTTTGTATCAAAGCTCGTAATTAAAAAAAAAACTGCATTTTTAAATTAATTTTTCATAGCAAAGCAG
>JABASM010002838.1:0-10225 GCA_019776545.1 Brachystomella parvula | reverse complement strand
GCGAGAAAACTGAGGCGAGTAGGGGTTTTCAAGTCGCTGGCTGTGTGATGGGCAGGATAGTCATTGGTTATACGGAAGGTATAGTACTAGTTACTTAACTTAATGAGAGACTTCAACGACTTTTCTCACATCACATCCCAAAATTAATTGGATGCTTAGATTTTAGTTTCAAACCACGTTTCATGACTATCATCGTTTTGGACCACTTTTCGAAAAATAATTTGTTTTTCGACGTTTTGGCTCCATTCGCCAGTTTTTTTTTGGCTGAACAGTTCTGCAACCTGATGATTTGCCCAGTTCGACCATTTTACGCTTAGTCTGGCGTGGCCACGCTAGTGCGTTTTGGTTGGGGCTTCTGGCTGGGTTTGTTGTCATTCCATAAAAAGCACTCTTGAGGCCTCATCAGAATTTTTACACTGTACTGTGCTGTTTCTGGGTTTGAAGATTCTTGTCGAAATAATCGCTGTTTATCGCTGTAGAACTACTGTTCCTTGTTTCAGCTGTTTGAAATGGGTAGAGAGAAGGGGCACGTCAAGGGTGACCGTGTCAAAGGAAATCTGAAGGTAAGAAACAAAGTTATTTTTGACATTGAAAACAGATTGAGAGAAACATTTCACTTTAGTTTCGAGTTTTTCTATTTCGTTGCAGCCGGCAAGTTCAGGTCGAAGTGGAGAGCTGGTTAGTGTCCCCGTGGGTCCAGTTACCTTCAGCGCATTGTCTTCCGGTGGGCAAGGCGGTGGCGGTGCTGCTCCATTTGTTCCTCTAATCCCTGACACTGAAGAAACAGGACTCGATGCCCAACTTACCGTCACATTACGAAAACTAGGGAAAAAAGATTCCACTACAAAAATCAAAGCAAGTACAAGTACAATTACACATATTCAGTGATCAGTGCAAAAATCTACGTCCTCTTACCGATAATTTACTTCATTATAGGCTCTGACGGAGTTAATCGACTTGTGCAAACGTGACGAGTCTGTGCCCACAGCAATCCTGCCATATTGGCCTAAAATCTACATCCGCATTGCACTAGATGAATCTACAAAAGTCAGAGAACTGTCCCACTCACTACTCGAGGCAATTGGTAGAGTAGTCGGCCGAAATCTAGCTCCGCATACGAAGACACTTCTTCCTACCTGTTTCCTTGCTCAGAGTGACACGTACCCTCCCGCTGCTTCTTCTGCCAAGAATGCCTTTCTTTCAATATTCCCATCAGAAGAAAAACAAAAGCAAGCCATGGAGTTTTGTTCTGGAGAACTGGGGGTCACACTTCGAGAGAGACTGGAGGGAGACACGGAATTACAGAAAATTACATTTCTTAAAGGGGCAAATAAATTGCTTCGGATGGGAATCAATATTACAGACACACTGGACCATGCTCTCTTAGGAAAGAATTCTGTGTTCTGGAAGTACTGCGAAGACGAGTCGCCACTGGTAAGAACGGTTCACCGTATACCAGCACTAGCAACAGCTGACTTCTCAGCTCAGGTCACTATTTAGTCTTTATGTAACACATTTTTCTTTTATAGGTACGACGTAACTTTTGGGAAGTTCTGTCCACCATTGGAGAAGTTCAAGGGGATCATATTCCAAAAACAAAATTAGGAGCTGCTCTTCGCAAGGGATTTGAGACTGAACGAATGGAAATTCAAGTACTCTGGAACTGTTTCCTCACCCTTGCCATTCATGGTCTCATTCAAGAAAAGGAACTGGCAGAGAAGCAAATCATTGAGTGTTGTGCAAAGGGATTCTACGGACATGCTACGCGATTGGGACCATTACTATTACCCCTTGTCAGTAAAATCGCACCGCCAAAGGATATCTTCGTAGCGCTTCAAGCAGGGTAAGGAAACTTTTCTTGAATTGGATTAATTTCCTTTCATTTCCTTCCTTGCATGGAAATGCGATTTTTTTACTCTTTGTTTACTTTTTCTTCAGTTTTGAATTGGAGAAGAGCCTAAGTGAGAAACAGGCGATTGTCCGTACTTACGCTGAAATCTTGAGCTTCTTCTACAAGGAGACATCTACATGCCCAGAGTCACTATTTTCCTTCCTCGGTTCTGCTGAACTTGGAATGCTGAGTGAATTCGGATATACCGTAGGAAGGATGATAAGGAAAGAAGCTTTCTACGAGACACTAGCAAATCACTTTATTGAAAAGGAGGAACTTATGACGAACCCAGCCTTTGGTAACTTCCTCCTATCTTTTGTACGGAAAAAAGCAAACGTCCAGTTCCATCCCAAAGACTCACCGTCTTGTTCTTCTGCAATTTCCTACGACAGCATTGAGCAGAAACAATTCCTAAAGACTTTGTCTCTGCGACTAGTAGAATTGAGAAATTGGTCGTCCTTTTCCCAGCTTTGTTCATTTTTAACCGGCTCCTCGTACCTGCCCAACCTCTTCACGCCTCCTGAATTAGAAGCCCGGTTGAATTTCAGTGGGAGTGCCGAGACTTGGCTCTACGAGCTCCGCATCAGCCTAGAGCTCGTAAAATCCTTTCCAACATCTCCACACTCCTTGTCAATTTTATCATCAGTTTATCACAGCCATTTTGAAAACCAGTCGGAAGCGGACCTTGGCATATTTTTAAAGGAAATTGAGGAGTTTGACAGTATCCCTGAGATACAGCGATGGTTGAAGCGGAGTGTGTTTTCCGACTCTACCTTCTTGTCATCACAATCCACTCAACTTACAGTCTACGTATTGAGGAGGAAGGATATCTTTGGGGAAAAAGTCATACAGGAGAAAATTGTGATGGTTGAAGCGGAGCGTGTTTTCCGACTCTACCTTCTTGTCATCACAATCCACTCAACTTACAGTCTACGTATTGAGGAGGAAGGATATCTTTGGGGAAAAAGTCATACAGGAGAAAATTGAAGAACTTGCTCAGAATCCTCTGGAAAATTCTTCTGTTGTGTTCAACCTCCTTAGGAAAAGCAAATTATCCGTAGACTTCAGTCCTTTTTTCATTAAACTCTGGGAAGCATTTCTAGAAGACAATGAAAAGCGTGAAGAGAAGGAGGCAACAGAGGAAGTCCACTCTCATCGTCTCGAGGAAAAAGCATGGAGAATCGTGGATGAAGACCTTCTCTCGCGCCGTACGCTGTTCCAAGCAACGAGTCAAAAAGCAAGGGAAGCAACTAAACTGACTCAGATTGACCGGCTGGCTCTCATTGGCCAGAAATTATCCAGTCTGGATACAGAGGGATTTGAGGTGCCGTCAGCTTTTCTACACGTCGACCCTGATTTGCTGGTAAGTTCAAAAGAAATTACGCTAAAAGTCAAACACTCGTATCGTTTTTGCCTCTGATTTCGGCTGTTTTGGATTTTGCCTTTAGCTAATTATCTTGTTTTGAATAGGTGTTCAGTGGACTTGCTTTTCCACGTCTCCGAAGACGTGACCTAAATCCCCCACTTCATTCCCCTAGTTTTCGTTCCATTGTCTCTGAAACCCTCTTCACTGGCAAAGTGCTTCTTAGTCTCGAGCAACCCCCGACCTCGTCATTAGTGGGAATAGGAAAGAATTTCTTGTATGTCTCAGCCATCCTTGACTTAGTTCAAAAGAAATTACGCTAAAAGTCAAACACTCGTATCGTTTTTGCCTCTGATTTCGGCTGTTTTGGATTTTGCCTTTAGCTAATTATCTTGTTTTGAATAGGTGTTCCGTGGACTTGCTTTTCCACGTCTCCGAAGACGTGACCTAAATCCACCACCTCATTCCCCTAGTTTTCGTTCCATCGTCTCTGAAACCCTCTTCACTGGCAAAGTGCTTCTTAGTCTCGAGCAACCCCCGACCTCGTCATTAGTGGGAATAGGAAAGAATTTCTTGTATGTCTCAGCCATCCTTGACTACGTTTCTTCTTCTGCTGAAACAATGAATGAAGTGAGTACGGAATTAAAAGAAGAATTTTCGGTTCTTCTTTCTCGTCTCCTCGAGAAAACAGCTGAGCATCAAGAAGCATGGAAAAAGCTCTGCACGGAAATGGTAGAGGCTCAAGGGGATGCAATTTTTGAATCCAAAGTCCCATTAAAGAACTTTCTGGACAATATTAGAAGCATGGATCTCCCATTATCGAAAGAAGCTATGGTCAGAGGAAGAACCACCATAACTGACCCGATTGCAGATTCGAGGAGTATTCAAAATATCCTGTACAGACGTCTCATCGATTCAAACGAACTGTCTTTCGGACTCGTTCAACTCCTGAAAGAGAAACGCGAGAAGCAATCAGATGGTTTCCATTTTCAAGATCCGTTCCACCTTCTCCCTGTTGAAGACAAGGAGTATCTTTTTGCTATTCTCCAGTTATCAGTGAGTTTAATTTATGTGTATGTGTTACTAACCCTTCGGTTCTACACATTCCTTTCTGCACAATAGCAACCATAGGCAATTGTTAGAAACGCAATCAGCTGATTTTGGTTTTGTGTTTAAAGATGGATCTACTTAGTGAAGACGAGGAATTCCCATCGGTATTAAGCTGTTGGGTGGCTGCATGGCTCAAAATGATATCAGAATTTGAGGAAGACAAGTATTTTTACTTATGGCTCAGCAAATTGGTAAGCAAAATATCATAATAGTTCTTTAGAACAATGTAAATGCACAGTTGGGAGTGCATTGCTATTGTTTAGGTTCAAAGTCTTCCGTATCTAAATGATTTTGTTTGCTCACTTCGTAGAGTGCTGCTGTGATACTACTAAATGGTCAAGGACAAACAGAAAATGATGCCTTTGGAGAGGAATGGAGAGAATTCCATGTGAAAAACATCTACCCAGCCCTTTACACCCACTTTCTTCGACTCTGTGCTTCTAGTGAGGAAACCTGGTCCTTAGTATGCAGTGAGTGGGTGGGACAATGCGTGTCACGGATCCCTTCATCACTCCTTGCTTCACTCCTTGAAGAACCTTCAAAGGCCTTTACTCTCTTCACTCCAGTTTTACAGAGGAAAGAACTCCATATGAAGATCTTTGCACATTCACTCCTCTCCAAAGTTACGCTCACTGAGCAAATCCTTCCAAGGGAACTGGAGTCCTATGCAAAGCGACTACGGAAACTACCGCAGACAGATGATGTTTATTTGACGACGCTACTTCTCTGGGACTCACTCCTCTCATCACAGCCAAATGATTTTGAACTTGCAAATTATGTCAAGGAGGATCATCTCCTTCCTCAGCTGCTTCGCCTAATTTTCTTTACTATTCTTCCTGAAAACCCACCGAAATTATTATTCGACCCACTTCCACCCATGTCTTCAAAGAAAGCTCCGTCACTTCCACATTTGGCGGCAGCACTCTTGTACAGACTCCTCCAGAAACTCCCATACACGGTGAGGTGGTGGTGGACAGGGTTGCAGAAGCAGAGAGAAAAATCCGGTGTTGATAAAATCATTACCAAACACTTGTCTCCAAGATTAGCAGCCGAGGAACTGAACAAAGTCAAATGGAACGAAGAAGCGGATAACGTAACGGTACAAGAGACTGCTTCATAACTACCATGCGATTTTTGAATCTGAATTTGATGTTTATTTTTGTTTTTAATTTAGGTCAACTGCCATGCTGGGTGTAACGAACTAGTAGCGAGGTATAAAATCGAGGAAACTTCTGTCACACTGAAGATAACCCTCCCTCTCAATCATCCTCTTGGCCCAGGTTAGAATTTTTTTCCCGATGGAACACTTTCTTGCTGATTGACTCCTGGGTTTAAAGCTGGAGTTACACGAATCCATCTTCGGTGACACATTGTAATCGTATTTATCACGGTTTTGAAATGCGATTAGAATACGGATATGAATAGGATTATTTAACACGGTTTTAAGATTTCGGAGAACTGCGTCTACGCTGTCCCGTACGATTTTTTTTTACTCGAAAAAAGTGTAGTATGCGAGATCCGATACGATTCTCAGGGTAGGGAAGCTTTTGTTTACGTCTACGTCCGAAAAACTCAATGTACGAGCACGACCTTTGTATTCTATGATTACAACGTGCGCTCCAGCTTTTCTTCATGAAATACACATGGATGCAATTTCATTTGCTAATTTTTGGATTTCAGTGAACATCCTTGTATCGGATAAGAAATTACACGGTAGGATCTCTCAACTGCTCAACACGCGGAGTCACTCACTTGGCGCAGGGCTGAGGCTGTGGAAGGAATCCTTGGACTCGCTCTACAAGGACGTGGACGAATGTGCCATTTGTTTCTTCATTCTCCATCATCAGACGAAGCAGCTACCCAAACTAGCCTGTAAGAAATGCAAGAAATTATTCCACAGTGCCTGCCTCTACAAGTGGTTTAGTACTTCAAACAAATCCGAGTGCCCACTTTGTAGAAGTCTTTGGTAGGAAGAGAAGGGACAGAAATTAATGTGATAATAATTTGTCTGATAAATCATTTTAACTGAATTCTCAAAATTTCATTAGAAATCCTAGGAGTAAAAAAATAACGTTTCCTAAAACTATGATTTCCCTAGGGATGAAGATGAAAATAAAGCAGAGATTCAAACATAATCATTGATTTCTAATGAGATTTTTGATTTCTGAAAAACATTTTTTCGAGTAGGATGTAAAATTAATAGGGAAATATGAGAAAATGGCACTTCCATTGCTTAAAGTACCTCAGACAATTACCGAGTTTTTTGTAAATTGGATTTTCTTTGTGACTGCTGTCACGGTCACACCCTTCGTTGTCCTTGGGCTCTACGCTGTCATCCAAGCCTTGTCATACAACTGGCTCAATCCTCTTATTCTCTTCCTCGCTGGAGTCGGCTTCTACTCATTTGCTATTTTTTGCAAGTGTGTTCACTGGCTATTCAAATTCTTCAGTGGAAAAGACAACCAGCCCAGGCCTGATCCAAACAACAATAATTACAGACCTAGTTCATCGGATATTTCCCTCAAATAATCGTAAGCAAAATAATTGCGATTTTTTATTTGTGTTAAAGGCCTATAATTCTGATTAATGTTTCAAATTCTCATTTTCCAGATTTTTAATCAAAAGTAATGAGCGGAAGCACCTCCTCTGCGACCATCAAAAATCCTGGGGAAAGTGAAGAAAGTTGTACAGTGAACTCCAGCGGTGAGGGCTGTGAAGGTGTTTCTGAGGAAGGAATTCGGCAGCTGAATTTACTTTGCGTTAAATGCATAGGGGAGTGCTTGGCGTTCGGCGTATGCATAGCTGTGGTGATATGGGTGATAATTTTGCTCAGTCCCATCTGCCCACTCCACTACGGAACCTACTTTACAATTATTTTCTACTCGTCCATGGCCTACCCATGGATCTATGTTTACCTCCACAGGCTCAGAGAGTGCAGAAACGAGAACGAAAATGATGACGCTGAGAAATTTGCACTGGCTGCAGCAGCGGACAACCTCAAGGAACCAATGGATGAAGAGGAAGAATTCAAAGAGGCCAAGCTAGCTGATAAATGCACACAGGCAACGCATCAATTATTTGATAACTGCATACATCCGTCGCGAAAAGGAGGGAGTTACGGGCCAGTATTTCAGAATTTGGAAAGCAGTGAAGAATGCAGGGGTAGGAGCATATCCAAAAGCATATCGCGACAAAGATTTCCTACATCTGAAACTAGAAACTGGGATCATGTGCGTGGAACCCAGAATAGCTATTACGCTGACGTCCTTCCACCCCCCACCAAAAACACCTTCAATGACGAAAATGAAAGTTCTGCTTTTTGCCCCAGACCTCCATCACCACCAACAGTACCACCTCCAGCCTCAAATTTTCAAGCCACATTCATGTGGGAAGGGATCGAGTGCGTGAGGAATGCAGATGGGGAATGTACGATTGCAGTTAAAATGCAAAAGTGTAGGCCAGAAGACTGCTGCCATTTCTGCGCTTCTGATGATCATGTCGCTCCAATCCGTTGTCTAAGAATCCAAAATTAGAAATCAAGTTTTTCTGACTTTTTTAAACTTTTAGTTAAAAGTATAATCAGTACCGTCAATTACATAATAAATTTTATATGTAGAAAGTTTTATATGAACCTTTTGGGTTGTAACATCCCATTATTAATCGCTTGAGATTCCACTTGAATTTATCCATACGTGTGGCTTCCGAGGAGTAAATACATTGGCTTGGTTTTCCGCCACAGTTCGCTATGTGTGGTACGGCCATTGTACGCAGCGAACACGTTCGACGGTTCAGGAACGGGGGTTCCCTCGAGATTTCGGAGAATCGAACGGTTAGCGTTCGATTTCCCTTTTTGCTTTTCAAATCCCGAACGGTTCGCGTGCGCTTTTTCCTTTTCAAGTTCCGAACGGTTCGTGTTCGCCTTTTCCCGCCCGAACGGTTCGCGTTCGCGTTTTCCTTTTCAAATCCCGAACGGTTCGCGTTCGCTTTTACCTTTTCAAATCCCGAACGGTTCGCTTTCGCGTTCGCTTTTTTTAAAAATCCTGAACGGTACGGCGAACCTGTACGGCGAAGCGTGCTCGCACCCGCACCGTACGCTTCTCCAAAATCTCGGAGCGTACCCCAACTCCCGTACCCGTACCTGTATACGTTTTGAACACTGTTTGCCGCATTGCTGATACACGCTGCTACTAAAAAAGGAAACCCAAAAGAAAGAGTTACCTTAAAGTATCATTTTCCTTCGATTCTTTTGCCGTTTACTTTCGACTAGCTGGGTGGGATTAAAAAATGGACTGTAAGATTGATTAGTGTCGCCATTGTGGGCACCTACACACACCATGTCACCTCTTTCACCTGCTCCCTCACGGATTGAGGGAGAGCGCCGCGCTCAACCACTCTCAATGAGATAGAAAGAGTTGATTGGCAGTGAGCACCCCGCAAGGAAAAGCGGAAAGAGAGAGTGACATTGGTGTTTGGGGAGCCACAATCGCGTCACTAGCCATGGAACCTGAGAGAGTTAAATTGGGAAGCTTCATAAAAATCTAGTTAAAATCCAGCCACGGGACTGGCGTGGCTCCCCAACCTGCTTTCCTCGTGGGTTTGGAAGTGGCACGTTAGCACAATTCACCAACATGCTCCTTTCGTCTGTCCATTAACTTTCTTCTTTTTCGGCGCCAAAGTTAAAAGTCCAGAAATTCTGATTTGTTTTGACAACATGTATAAACAAAGTAACCTCCTCGTAATTTATAGAATAACGAGACATGCCGCCGGCCTTCGGCCGGCCGGCATATCTCTTCAAGCCCACTGGTGCGTATTGACGCACTGGTGTGTGCAGACTTCGATTCAGCTTCATCATGGTTGAGCGCATTTGGGAACCCCCGCTAAGGCTCTGCCCATGCCCAATGTTTGATCCGTAGATCGAGGCTAGGAGTTTGCTATTTGTCATTTTTTTCGATCCCCTAGTGAATTTTAAAGCACATTCAATTTCATCAAATGAAATTTTTTAAAAATCGCTTCTTGAGCTTTAGAGGTGACCGAAGGTCAGTTAGCTGACCTTTCCGATCCTGTCGATCTAAAAATTCATGTTCTGATTTTACAAATGTTCTACAGTTGACACGTGTACATAGCTGCAAGGGGTTTCCATCCCTTACGCTTAACATTATATGACCTCTAGGGGCCATATTGTACATTAAAAGGATCTAGTATAGGTATGTTTAGCATGCACAGTCAGTGAATGCGGCTTGAAAATGAGCAACTTTTGAGAGTGAGAAGAAAACAGGGCAATGCAAAGTAATGCAAAAAGGTGCTTCTGTTTTACCTAATTACTGACAAAAGAGAAAGTATTACTTAATTGCAGCAGATGGATGAGCGCAAGTTATGAGTCTTCTTGATGCTTACACAAATTTTTAGTTGTCCCGGTTCTTTTAATGCCGGCTCCTATCACTTCAAAGATTAACGAAATTCGCAAAGGGAAAATGACATGTTAAAAAAACACGTCCCTCCTCTCAGGTTTTGTTTATTTTCAAACCGCATTCACTGACTGTGGCATGAGAACCCTCTAACCGGGGCACCCTAATTTGTGGTTGAATTAAAAAAATAAAAATACAGTTCCATGCACAGGAGCCTAAAATTAGTAAAAGAAAATTAAAAAAAAAATTTTGTTCCAAAATTTTTTTTCACGCCATTGCGCACTCACGGAACTTAAGCGCGTTCGTAGAAGCGGCAATGTAGTGATGAAACCTGTTACACAACATTAGCTATAGTCTAGGTCATTTGGAGCTGCCCAAGCAGATCGTCCGGGTGGAGGGATCATTCAGCCCAATTACGTAATGCTAGTTAGGTGGGAAATAATTATTCAAGTAATT
>JABASM010002837.1:0-10226 GCA_019776545.1 Brachystomella parvula | reverse complement strand
TTTCCTTCCAACTCCCGTTGAAAAAGTTTCTTTGGCTTTCTTCGGAAAACAATTCAGGGATCCTTTGGAATAAACTCCAAAAAAAATTCGGACCCAAAAAGAGAACGTCTCAAAAAAAAATTCCTCACTCTCAACTCCTTTGTTCTTTCCTACACTGCTGTAGCGGCGTTTTTTGCTTCACTAGGGAATAGAACCCTAAACCCAGAATAACAATTACAAGGAGATGCACTTACCACTTACTCTAATCGGTCTTCGTTACTGAGGAAGGGAAATACTTGCATTATATCATTCCACGCAAGTTTACTTTGACAGTATTTTTGTCGCCGCTGACCACTTGAACTTAAACCTTTAATAGGTGAGAAGTAAGACTGAATTTAGCTAGACTGAATCTACATTTCCCTAATTCCCCCTACAGTGGTGAAGCGTAAACTGCTTAATAATTTAGCAGAGATTCTGGTGTACTGTTGGTGGAAGTGAAGGAGCGAAAAACATCTCGGACGATGCCTAAGACACCGAAACTAGTTGAGCAGGTGGCCAGTTGCGCTCCAACTGTCCGCTGCCTATAGGTCTCTACCTTTGGAAAATAAGGAAGGGCACTGGAGAACACCGTGACCTGACTATTGTGTATAAAATCCCTGGAAATGCATACACGGAATTTTCATAGCATGCATAGCGCTCCTATATGAATAATAAGCATTAGAAATTGATTGAAATCTATTTCCACCAGCCTATTTCTCGTCAAATATTTCTTGAAGCCAATTATGGTTAAGAATTTCTTGGGTTTTTGGCTTTGCTTCCAAGAAACATTTTCCACAGAATTAAAGCCGTAGAATACTAGACGCAGCTATGAGTGGAAGAATGCTTTAGGAATATTCCTTTGGAAAATTTTCCAGAGAGTTAAAGCTGTAGAATAATGCACGCTGCCATGGGTGGAAGAAGCCTATGGAAACATTTCTTTGGAAAACTTCCCAATGAATCTCTTCCCGACTCTTTAGGATTCTGAAGGAATTTTGGGAATTCCACAGAAAGCCAAAGAACCTTTTTCAGCGGGTTGGGAGGTGTTGTGAAACGATTCTTCGCATGTAGTGGTCGTGAACAACATCCCTTCCCAATGCAAAAATGGCCGAGAAAAATGCTGCCCACTTTACAGAATTTTTTAAGAGCTCAGTCCTCAAATAGTTCCAAGAGAAGTTTGCTCTTTTGATAACGTACGAGTCCAGCAAAATGTAGTTGAAGAATGACTTGCTTGCACTTTTGCCAGTTTTAAATTCTTGGATGAAACTGACTGCAAAGGAAAATTAAAAAATTAAAAAAAAAATCCTTAAAGAAAGGAATGGTAAATTAAAAGACACGGGTAACTCTGGATTGTTAGGTTCCCGTTAAATCATGAATTCTCACCTCTTGCATTTTTAGGAAGAGACAATTTGTAGCGGGGAGTGTTAGGCGGTTGCTGCTGCTGAGTATTTGGCAACTATTGCTGCTGAACTCGACTCATAAGCACCACCATTTTGATTTTGATTTGGATCGTTTGAAAACTCAGAGTATCCGCCGTAGCCAGGAGAATTACCGTTGGGTGGATACGCGCCGTCGCTCATTTAGACATTTGCACCGCTAGTAGTACTTGAACTTGTTTCGTTTTCTTGTACGGACGAAATTTCTGTGGCCGAGCTTCCTCTTCTGGAACTGGCTTCACTAGATTACATAGTTGAGAATAACGCCTACGATAGAGTGGGCTCCTTGTCCTTGTATCAGGATATACATGAAGAGAACGTGAGAGACTTCCCTTAAGTTTTACACGGAATTCTACAAAAAAATTTTTTTCCAGTTCGTGAAGAGCATTAGGATTAGGAGTGTTTGCTGTTGGATTTAGAAGGATGCTGGAACTCTTACGGCTTCGAGCCGACAGAATACAAGGCATTGTTACAGCGTCTGAACGGAGATGCAGAATCAAAAGAAGCGGAGATGGCGCTTGTCACCAGGCGTTTAAAGCTTCCCACAAACTACATGCAATGGTTTGGACAACTGGAGGATGCGGAAGAACCAGTGAAAGTCGAAGGACTTGATGAGCTTATGAGAAAAGTCAAGCAGGTCACAATATATTTGCAAGGATTCCCCCTGCCTCACCTTTTCTTTAAATGGAATCCAGGAATGATGTTGGGTTTTAACCTCCCAACTTACTCAGACGAAGAAATTTCAAAGCTCCTTGAAACCCAGGAAATAGGGCGTATCGATCAATCTGTAAGTGTTATGACAGAGTTTGGGTTAATTGAAACCAAGCGCCGGTCTCATCATAAGGAAATTCTGCAATACTCCGGTACACTGGCTAGGAAGGTGAGACGCTGTGGTAAGGAGGGAGAGAACGAGACATGTTTGGATGACGATGAAGACACTACACCACTCAGCCCCAAGGCTCTCCATGACTATTTCTTGGAAGCCCTCCAGAAAACCCTAGAAGCCCTTGAGCTAGCAGGAATAGTTGGTAAGCCAAAGGCGATTCCTCCTTAATTATATCTAGAACGGCACTGCCGAGATATCTCAACTCAAGCTCAAGGATTTGGAGTTTTTAAGCTTTACCAGCATAATACGCCAGGGTGGGCCCACGGAATCTTTCCAGTTCACTGACCCCTTTGAAAATGAAATCTTCACAATACCAACACCCCCACAGTAGTTACAACTCACATGGGACCTTCGCGACATGCGTGGAGCCCCCAGGTAAACGGTACGGTGGTTACCACCCATTACTAGAGCCCAAATGATGATTTTTCCCGGTAGCACTTTTTTCCAGAAGTTACTTTTTCGAGATTTACCGATTTTTGAAGTTTTCGATTTTTCGAAAATTCCAAAGGGACCTGTGAAACCCGAAAAATCACGGGGTAATCCTTATGAGATTAACCCATAAATTAAATATAGTTAATAGCTTCAGTAAACTCGCTCTACTTTATACTGGATTTGGTAAATGCCATTAAGTGCATTTCTCATATTTATTTTCGAAAGATAATAATAAGCAAATTTTCTTAACAATTTCAAACTCATAGGTAATCTTATTTATTTCATCCGAAGCATGGGATTTGATGGATCAGTTTCAATATCAAATGCAGGTGGACGTGGAGAGGAAGAACTTGATCTTTCTCGTGTTCTTGGGTCATGAGGAAGAGGTGGAGGTGAGGGAGATCGTGACCTTAGTGCAGTGGAAACTTTGATCAAAGGGCTAGTTGCCCATACTGTTCCCCGGACTTTGTCTCTGGAGTGAGGTGGGTTTTTCCTCAGGGAGATTGGGGATGAGGGGGTTTGGCCTCGGTTGACGACCCATCGCTCATTCTTAATCAATAAGCTTGGCCCTCTCACTCTCGCCGCTTTTCTGGTAGAGGGAGCATATAGCTGCTCTTTTCATTTCGGTCATATCGCTAAGGACAAGAGCAGCAGGAAACAGGGTATGGGGTAAGGAACCATTTCCTAGAACAGTAAAAACTAAAGATGCAGACCGAGACTAGTGCAAGTATTGATAAGAAGACCCTATCCCATTCTTGATAACATCAACCAGATTTTGAAAGCCTCTGCCTTTTTCCCACACTCTATACCTTGAGTATCAAGTTACAATTTAGTTTTCATAATTTAAAATGGAACTCACTTCTGTGCATAACCTGCAGCCGCTAATTCTGATAGGGAAGGGAGTCAGTTTTTACAACTGAAGTTTGTCGGCTGGATTTTTGAAGAATGGTCGTACTTAGACTTTGCATTTGTTTTCCTTACTTTTTTCTTCTGTTTCAGCGTATTCTTGGCCGTAGTGCTTGTCAACTTGGAAGAGGTAGGGGGCTGAAAGAATTGCAAGCTTTAAGAACATTCGGCTCCCGTGTCATAAAGACAGAGCACTGGAGTCGAACTCCCAGCATCTTATGAGCATTCCACAAAATAGAGTCATACCTCCAGAAATTCAAGAAAATATAAAAAGTGAGTTATTCTATGAGTTTTTCCTTCTTATCGATTCCACGGAGTCACTTTGATTTTAATTTGGGTGAAAATACAAAGGCCCCTTCCCAGGCAGCGTCGCAGGGGAGCCAGATACCCTCCCACTTGCAAACCAAGCGAAAGACTTGGTCAAGTCATGAATTTACTTTACAAGGATCGCTGAGATTTTTTCCAAGTCGTCGAAGGCTCTTAGGAGTGACGGTGGTCCCGCTGGTTGCAACGACAGCCAGCAGGACTTTCCCTTCTGCCTTGCATTCCTGGATTTTAATTTCCTGTTCCTTTGGAACCATTGCCTCGTTCAGTGAACTTTTCACTTTGATCACATTATCCTCACCCAATCCCAACCAGTTTGACATTTTACAAGTAGTAGAGTAAGCCTAGGAGAAAAAAATTGAAAACAAATTAGTGAGGCCAGTAAGATTTTCAGAAACTGGGAAAAAATCAAGGGGTTAAAAATCTGTTAAATCCACTCTTTTGTTTTTTTTGTATGCTACTCACGTCTTCTGATACGAAAGCTTTGAATGGGGGCAGTCTTTTTAACCTCGTTCCCAATTTTTCTCCGCCGTGTTGTCTGTCATGCTCATCTGATAGAAATTCAATTTTAAAAAATCAAGGTTGCTTAATTTTTTAGGAAGCAATTAACCTTACCTCCCCCCTCTCCCTCTCTCTTTCTTATCGCGTGTTGACACAATGGAAAAAGCTTCCCATGAAAAAAAAAAAAATCCAATACAGTAATTCGAAAAAGTGTTCCAGACTTGAAAATTTTGTTTTAAGTTTCCAAAAGGACAACTCAATTCATTCTATAAATCCAAGAAAATGACCAATTCTAAATTCGAAAAAAAAGTTGGTAGTTATGAAGATGATTTTCGTAATTTCTAGGGGTCTTTGGATTTGGACTAAGTTTTGGAACAGGGAAATGGTCATCCCCGCTTTTAGGTTTCGGAGAATTTTTTCTTGATTAAAAGTTGGAGATCATTGAGCCAGTGTTCGCTGCTTTTATGTTTCAGCTCTCTTTTGCCACCACCGCTACGAACATTGTTTCAGGTGCAACAGCAGAGAAAACAGTCTGGAACTTGTTCATGTTTTCCCCTTAATCCTTCAGATGTAATTTTCGGAGCTACTGCATTTTTTCACTGATGAACACTGTTATCTACTGCATTCCTGCGAGGTGGATTTGGGGACCTAATGGCTTCCTGGCTGGACTGGGTGCAGTGGATACCGCAGGGCCTGGTGCAGTTAATCTCCTTGGTTGCGCCAATAATGGTAACGCTTTATCAGCTTTCATACAGTTTCCTTTCCCAGATTTTCAGTGACGGAAGCTCCCTTTCTTTTTTCCAACGAGGTCCCAGTCCGTCTGCATAAAAATAAACTGCAAACTTTAAAGCTGAATTTCGAAACTCAGAATAAGCTTGAAAATTCGAAAACTTAAAATCTCAAAGTTTCAAAAATGCTTGGAAAATAGAAATAAGGACTGGAGGATTAGAAAATCAAAATATTCAAAGAAGAAATTTGCAAATTCGAAAATTTTTAAATCCAAAATCTTCGAGAACAATTTAAATAGAAAAATTTGAACGAAGGGTGTGAGACAAGGAAAGGATTTCAGCTCGCCTTCACTGGGTTCAGTAGAGACCCAAAATGCCCATTTAGAGTTAAAAATTTCAGCATAAGCTTGAAAATTCGAAAACTTAAAACCTCAAAGTTTAAAAAATGCTTGGAAAATAGAAATAAGGACTGGAGGATTAGAAAATCAAAATATTCAAAAAAGAAAACCTGGCTTTGCAAATTCGAAAATTTTTAAATCCAAAATCTTCGAGAACAATTTAATTACAAAAATTTGAACGAAGGGTGTGAGACAAGGAAAGGATTTCAGCTCGCCTTCACTGGGTTCAGTAGAGACTCAAAATGCCCATTTAGAGTTAAAAATTTGGAAATTCAAAAATTCATTTCAGAGATTCCAAATTCAAAAACAAAAATTTGAAATGAAAATGGAAAAATTCGAGCTCGAAAAAATGGAGTTTAAGGAGTGTGTGGTTTTTGTAAAAAAGCGTATACCCTTTTTAGGTCACATTGCAGATTGGATGGTTGGACCGTGCCTGGGTCTTCGCAGCAATGGGAATGCGTCACTGCCCCTAGGAAATCCAAGTAATTGCATTCGGGGCCTCTTTATTCTGTGGTGGCTGGTGGTTAGCAGTTGGAGGTATACCTAGAAGTTTTAATTGCGATGTGTCGCAGCCTCTGAGCAAGCTTTGCGAATGGGATTTTCTCTCTCATGAAAATTAAAGTTTTGTGTTTCTTCAGAAAATTTTAATTTTCCATTATTTTAATTGTACTTTTGAGCACATTTGGAGTTAGCGGAGAGAAATTAAAGTGAGCTGTAGGAGCGTCAGGTGATTTTCACTGGTGATGTAATAGTTGGAAGCACCTATGCCGTTTTCAAGCCTGGAAAGCTCGAGGGTTCGATGGACCTTGTGAATCCAGCCATGGTTGGAGTCAGAGCAGGTGAGCCGTCTACCACACATTGAATACATTTCTTGTGAGCATGGTCGGTGGTGCAGTTGTCCTCAGTCAGATAGTTTGGGAGTGGATGGCCCCGTCGGTGGTAACGGATTTTCTTCTATCACTTTCTCTGTCCGGATCCTTAGTTTTACTCTTACCGCAGCTGCAGTCGTCCTTGGGTTTGGTGGGGCTTGAGGTGGCCGTTGGACTTTTCACAGAAGACGATAGAGGTCTAGGGATTACCAAAGGGAATTCCGCACTACTATTTAAAGCTAATACCCACCCCAGCCCCCCCTCCCCCCCCAGGATTTCTACTAACTTTCCTAAATTTTACAGGAGGCGGATTCCAAAATGCTAAAAATTCAACTCCTAGCTTGTCTCTGCATTACTCTTTGGTCAGCCGTCAGTACCTTCACACTACCATATATGGGTTGGCAAAAAATTATTCTTTCAAACATCCAATTCTAAAGAATGGTACCAGATCAGAGGAAAAAAACTTATCTCCAAAAATTGACAGCTTGCCCGTTTGATATACTAATTATTTTACGGATCATACTTCGCAATTTGCCCGTAATGTGGTCTCAATCAGCCATTTTTCTTCCCTGATTCGTCCAAGTGAGAAAAAAATGATTTATAAAGAGGGCATAGGCGATTTTTCTATATACCAAAATAATTGTTGAAATCCTTCTCCTGGCCAGAAATTTCGAAAATTCGAATTGTGGAAGGTCTATAAGAGCCTACATGTTTAAGGTCATGACCATGAGTTCTGTAAAAGTTAATTAATAATAATAAATAATGGTTCCAATCCCATTTATTGTGTGGTAGCATGTTCATCTCCAAAGCCGAGAACGCTATGGGAAAGTTTGTATCCTGACTTCCCCTTCAGACCAAACCAAGTGGACGGAAAATTGGTTATATAAAGTGTAGATGATAAAAAACAAAAGGAAAGGTTTTATTACCTTTACTCAATTACCACTAGTCTTATTTTAGCCTTAAATGTATGAGAAATAAGGCAGGCTAGCAGCGAAGCTAGATAAGGCGGTTTCAACCGTCTCTTTGGGTTTCAGAAATTCATTACAACCGCTGGGATCGGTTCAAAAAATTAGCTTCAGAATCCAGCTCTGTTTTTTTGAAATTTTAGAAAGTTCAAGTTTTTCTGAAATTATTTCTCTGGGACCGAATCAAAATGTCAGATTGCATACCGGTTGAAGTAAGTTTTTGAAAGGGCGTCATCCATAGCAGCCAGGCTGAGGTATTTATTTCTTTGATTTTATTGCCACAGGTACTGGAAATGATCTTGGCACCCTTAGGCCTCGAAGACCTTCGTAAGTGTCGATACGTGAGTAGGGACTGGAATTTGGTTTCCTGCAAGCATCTACAGCTCCTCCAAGATCCTCTTAAAATCAAGGTCGCTGATATGGGCAGAAGTCCCACCCAATTTCTGGAAATGGTCAGAAGAAGCTCTCAGCCGTCCCTGTTTTCGAAATTTGAATTTGTTCAAACTGGAGAAAAAAGAGTAAGTTAAAAAAAAAATAGCTGGAGGTAAATAATTAATGCTGAATGTAGGTATGACGCTCATGATTGAGGCATTTCTTCTGCAGGGTTCGTTTTCTGTACAGCGGGATAACGTTTGGAGATGAGAAATGATGAGATTTGCAGAGAACTGTGGGGAGCTTGGGAAGCACTACAAGTTTTCCAGCGGAGTTTCCTGCGACTTAAGTAAAGCCTGGAATGCAGTGGAACCCTTAATTAACCTCTCTACAAATATTGAGTCGCTGGATTTCAGAGTAACTGCTACATCCAGAGCATGACCATCACAAATTAACTACCTAGGCTGAAGGCAGTAGTCTTAAGAGACCTACATCCGCGTTTTTTCAAACAATTAGTCTCGGTCGATCCAAATTTGCAAGCAATCACTGCATGCATATATAAGGACTCAGATTTGACGTCACTGAGCTCACTAAAGACGCTTCAGCCCGCTCCAGTCCTCAGACTAGATCTCAACGTTTCCTCTTCAGTTCAGCTCAAAGGACTCGTGGATCTGAGTTTGGATGTAGAGAAGCTTAGAATTTCTTGCTTCGAGTCGGAAAGTCCGACCATAGCCCGGTTTGTTCATGAAGCTATCAATTGCATCTCTAGCCTCTTCATGATCAAGCAACTGGATATGGACTATTTCTTCTGGCCTCACCTTACGGCTTTACATTTGGAAAAACTCGAGAGCATCACTGTCCGCCGTCAAGAAGAGCCCCAAAATCGTTTACCTCGTCCTTTTGTTTTTTCCACTCTGCATTATCCAAATCTAAGGACCATTGCTCTAATTGGCGACTACAAACTATAGCGCCTCTTTGACAACAGGATTTCTTTTACTGGAGTCACCAGTCTTACTCTGTACGACGCTAAAGCACTGAATCTCCCAGAAGTATTTCCCAATCTGCAGACCCTTACTTTGTTCGCAGCTTCCACCAAAGAGTACATCAGAGTCTTACAAATTTCAACTTAAAATTCCCCCGGGATTGGAAGAACTTATGCGACTTTGTAAAAAGGCCTGCAAACGGTTGGATGGTAGTTGCTGAGAATGAGCGCCTGGATCTGGACGTGCAGAAAGCTCCGTTCCGAACCTTCTTAAGTACGTTAATGCCTAGTAAAGGACTCGAGTCCGACTTGGATCATGCATTGGTGGATACCTACATCAGAGGTAAACCATAGCAGTCGAAAATCAGTCTGCGGATATTATTATAAAAACGAGACAACCCGTCGCTAGCGACGNCATCAGAGGTAAAGCATAGCAGTCGAAAATCAGTCTGCGGATATTATTATAAATAAGAGCTAATTTTTCTCCTGCCTTTCTTTTAGATGTTGTAAACGGAAACTCTACTAAGGAATGCATCTCGGTCAAAAGGGAAAAGGAACTCAATTCTACTTCATATTTTTGGTCCTTGAAAATACAAACTTCTGGGGACTATTGGCAAACATTCCAACTTCGTCGCCTCGCACTTGAAGAAAAGGATCGACTGGTACGTTTTGATCCATGGAGAATTTACTTTAAAAACTAATCCGCATTTATCATGCTTGTAATAATTATTAAAATTTCTGCAGATAAGGCCATACCTTCCCATCCGTGCCAAGAATTACGGAGACGCTTCTGCTGCTGCCTCCAACTAACAACAATCTTTCAAAAATAATGCACTGAGCTGGCCATTATTTACACTTACTTTGCTTTAACCCCTCAAACCTACACTAATTATTCTCCCCTCATATTTTTAGTTTCCAGTAATTTTCTTAAATCCTCTCTTCTTGTACTCCAAGATTTTGTGCTAAGATTCTTCCCAAAAAACTTCACCGATCGCTATAAAACTTTATAGTTGTAAACTAGAGACCGTGGAGGACTTTTATGCAAAGTTTCAGGTGAATCCGATCAGTAGTTGCTGAGATAATCATGCGGCGGCCAGCCGGACAGACTAACACCAGCATTTGCATAAATAGCTCGCGCTATTAAAAAGGGTTCAATTATTTTTATTTTTAAAAGCAATTAAGATAAGCTAGAAGCGAAGCTAGATAAGGCGGTTTCAACCGTCTCTTTGGCTTTCAGAAATTCATTACAACCACTGGGGTTGGTTAAGTTTAAGTTTTTTCTGGAATAATTTCTCAGGGCCGAATCAAAATGTCAGGTTTCATACCGGTTGAAGTAAGTTTTTGAAAGGGCGTCATCCATAAGAGCCAGGCTAAGGTATTTATTTCTTTGATTTTATTACCACATACCACAG
>JABASM010002836.1:0-10229 GCA_019776545.1 Brachystomella parvula | reverse complement strand
ATTAAAAAAGTTTAACACTGAGGTCTGTGAAAAAGAATATAATAATAATAATAATAAAATAATAATAAAATTAGGCTCGCATTCGGTGTTAATTTATAAAAATAAAATGATGTAAACTTTTTTAATTTAAAATAAAAATTATAATACAATCGTAAAACATTAGCTAAATAATTGCATAACCCGATCGAGAAAAAAACCGTTAATTAAATCGAATAACTTAAAGTGGTGCACAATACAGCTAATTATTTGAAATAGCGAAGAAGTGATATAAATCGTATCTGGGATTTGGGTTTTCCACTCAAACTTGTAAATAATTGAGAGAACGGCGATTTGGAATCAACCTCTTTCATGCTAAGAAACTTTCCAGAATTTATCGAACGCGATAATTATTTAGAATTAATTGAAATCAATTTAAAATTAATTTTCACTATTTTTCTGTTATTTTTTTTTTCAAATTTAGTGGTTGCAAGCTTAAAATGATAGAAATGTAATTAATTCATCCATGAAAAAGCAAACGTCGATTTAGTAGAATAGCCTATAGTTCCACTTAATGCAGCATTTTTTATCAAAACGTTTTCCACGATTATCTGAATTCTGAGCTATCCATCCAAAATTGTAAGCTAAGACAATAATTGCACTTCCAATTACTACCTTAATGGCATAGCCAAAAATTAAGAGGTTCCGTTCCTACGATTCGTATCTTCAATTTTTTGTGCCAAATCAATAGTAATAAGAAATCTCTGGTAAGCGACTTTGGATTTTAGGCCCGTTTTGAAAGT
This sequence comes from Brachystomella parvula, assembly GCA_019776545.1. NCBI lineage: Eukaryota > Metazoa > Arthropoda > Collembola > Poduromorpha > Brachystomellidae > Brachystomella > Brachystomella parvula. The sequence continues at coordinate 9,450 of JABASM010002836.1, read as the reverse complement.
TTCTATCCTACTAGAAAGCTGAACAGATTATTTTCACCGAACAAAGCGGTGCCTGCCCGAAATCGGAGTTCTGCGAGTCTAACCTTGCCGAATCCGGTTAATCCTAGGATGCTGTGAGGAGAAGCAGTTAAGAGCTTTCCAGGGTTTCCGGAATCTCTAACTATGGTTTGCCAAATCAATACTTGAGGGCTGGTGATCAAGACTGAGTTTGAAACTTTAAATTTTCGTATTTGCTTGGAGCAGTTAGTTCGAAATTTTTGGCGAGAAAGATGGGGGCATTGACAGAATTAGAAGAAAAAAGCATTCAGTACACTTTACAAGTCCTAAGCAAGCTTAAAATCTTTCCATTTAAGTATGACGGCAGGTATTTGAGCTCGGGAGGAAAAATACAAGCTCGAATAACCAAAATTCTCCTTGGCTTCAACGCCCTTGGGATTTTTTCCTGTCTTGCTGCTACAAAAGCTCTATGGGAAACAGGGATTCCAATCCTCAGAGTTTTTGTTGGAATCAAGCTTACGATTACAATTTGTCTTTTTGCCATCAAGCTCAACTTTCTTTTGAATGAGCCTGAATTTCGTCAAGCTGTCAACTCCTTGCTCTTTCTAAATAGAAGAGCCGCTGGTAAGAAATATTTTCCGAAATATATACTCGCTGTGAGAAATAAATTATACTGTTATCCACAGTTGGCTTGAATTCCAAATGGGAAGACAGGGCTTACGGTGCCTTCCTTGTTTTTGGCGTACTCCTCTCTCAGCTCTACTCGATTCTTGAACTTGTGCTGCTTAGCTATACCACCATTTACAACTTTCTGCAAGACCCTACGCTTAATTTTCTACTATTCTGCTTTCTTGCGATGGTAGCAAGCGCTGACGTTCTCGCGTCTGGGTTCATCCTTGTTAGCCCAGTTTACCTCAATTACAAAATTCTGATGAAAATTGCCCAGGAAACATGGTAATGGCTTCGCTTGAACTCCCCAAGTTTTGAAGGGTGAAGAAGTTTTGAAAAACTCAATTTTTTAATTTAAAAGCTCAAGATTCCATGAGCAGGGGAGTGAAGTAGGAGCCATGAACCGTTTCAGTCTCTACAGGGAAGCTTACATCCACAACACCCAGAGCAACGCTGCATTTGGGACTTTTCTTATTCCGTTCATTAAAGCAGGTATGATCTCTGCTTATTCTGCTGCCGTCTGCGGACTCATAAAGTTCTTTGACCGCCTGGATTTAATCACTGCACTTTGCTTGGTAACACTTGCAATGGTCTTACCATTCTGCCTGGCCTTTACCTCTATCCAAATGTCAAGCACGTACAACAGCTCTCGCCAGTTCAAAAAAAAAGTATTATGGGAGATAACTTTGCTGGATAACCGTTCAGAAGTTTGCCTAAGGAGAAGGGAGCTGAGGTCTCTTCAGGACATACGGTGCGAAGTTGGAGGGCTGTACCATATGGAAAGCCGGGCAAAACTCACACTCCTTGACACAGTGATCAAGAGCGTTGTGAATTGTCTGCTTTTTATGGGCAAAGGAATATAGGGCTCCTATATTCAGTGTAAGCATAAGCAGTAATATCATTTACAGTAGAACCTCTCATTTGGAAACTGATGTTTTTATCTAGTTTCATATTCTCCGGCTGGTGGGCTACCTGGAAACTTGAAATAAAGCCCAAGAACCCGTGATATGTTGTTTAAAGGTGACAAGAAAGGAATAAGAAATGCCTGGAATGCAATACCGGCGTACCGTAATCCGTTATTATCGATAACCCGAATTTCTGCTTTAAAAGCTTGATCCTTTAATAAGGTTTGTAACGTGTTTAGATTTTCGGGCCAAAGAATCTGTACTTCCACAGCCTTGCCCCATCCAATCTTCCTAGCAAACATCCCTGTCCAAAACGTAGAAAATTCTTTATTTTAGTATAGAATAGGTATAGTTTGGTAGAATATTGCTGGCTGCGTTGGAGTTTTAGTAAAAAGATTCTTAATCTAACGGGTGATCAATTAAAATTGTCCTAAACGAAAATTGCCATTTAAAAGCCTTGCGTTTATTTTTTCGCAAATTTCAAGGACACCATCGTAATCAACGCTAAATTTTACATTGGATATATTTTTCCTTTAATTCAGTCTGGGAAACATTCTGTGTTACTGCACTCGGTTGAACTGAGAGACGTCCAAAGCCGCTTTGGACGCCTTATGAGGAAAATCTGCCGGAGTAATAATCCATCCTGCTGTCCCAATCAGGGATTGTGATTTTTGTTTTAGTCCAGTGGTATGCTTAAGTTTGTTTTTTTTCAGCAGAATGGATTTTAACTCCTGCAGATTTTCCTCATAAGGCGTCCAAAGCTTTGGAGGTCTCTCAGTTCAACCAGAGCCTCCTTTATACCCAGTTCAACCGAGCAGCAACACAGAATGTTTCCCTAACTGAACTAACGGAGAACCCTGTCTAACGTAAAATTTAGTGTAGCTTGCGATGGTGGCCTTGAAATACGCGAAAAATAAATGCAAGGCATTTAAATGGCAATTTTCGTTTGAGAAAATCTCAATTGATCACCCGTTATTTCGGAAGGCGATAAAAACTAAAAGGGCTGAGTTGTTAAACACTTAATAGAGGTTAATAAATTAACCTGAGCTTATAACTGACTTTTAATCTTGATGGCTTATTTTTTTAAACAAACTTCCTTAGAGGTTATGGACAAATGAAGGTAGAAAAGTGTTAATGAGAAGCTCAGCTTCGACTATAAATGAGGCGACAGCAACCGAAAGTAGGAGTGCTGTACCAGCAAATACAGATGAAACTTTCCAGTCCGCCATTTCAAATGAATGTGGGTCGTATTCTTCCTTGTGTTTCTCTATTTCAAGTTCACGGAAGTAGGACTGGTACTCAAGAATCCAAGCATATCTCTCCATGCGAAAATTCGTGAATGATATGCGCTTCAAACAGGGTCTTTGATATACGCAATGCTTCCTCCTTAAGTATTCCTGCAAATGTATAGTAGACCGGTGTGTAGATCACTTCATCATTGAGCAAATAACAGTAGAGGCTGAAACCTTTCTTAATTGACTGCATGAAACCAAAAGCCTTCACCTTCAACATGGGCAATGCAGTGTACACAATGATAAATCCTGAATTAGGGTATTAAGTGTAGGAGGTTTGTAGACAATGGAGCCGTTGGGAACAGCCATGTTCCTTGTTGATCTATTAAAAAATTCTAGGAATTCNCCTGAATTAGGGTATTAAGTGTAGGAGGTTTGTAGACAATGGAGCCGTTGGGAACAGCCATGTTCCTTGTTGATCTATTAAAAAATTCTAGGAATTCTTGGTTGCAAGTTTTTTCCTGAAGCTGAAGCACATACCCCTTAGCAATTAACTCTCTGAGTGTCCTTGGCCTTTCCACTGGTGGGAGGGCTGTAAGCTTGCTCGACATTTCACACTCGTAGTGCCAACAGACCAACATAAATCCAAATGCAAAGAATAATTTTGTAGTGAGGGTGCACTTTAGAGCACGGGCGTTTTGGCCTGAGTGTAGACGAGCCCACAGTTTTTGCCCAAACTTACGGAAAGCACTCAGGTTCAAAACGCTGAGTACCATGACGAATGACCATGAACATGGGTCGAAAGGACTAGTCCAAAAATGAAGGTAACATGCCTCTCTCCGTGCATGGGGCATGCAGTACACGAAGCCGAATTGGAGATACCCTTTCAGACAAATGGAAGCCAATTTCCTCTGCTCCCGCTGTTGAACGTTTCGTGCCAACTTGGAAATCGTAATATATGCCCACTGCACTTTTTAGGTCAGATGCAGCCAAACAAGTCAAAGGAGGAGCCAATTGAAGTCGTAAACTGAGGTGTTACGTTTAGTTTTTGGCTCATCAGATCCGCTACGGCTCTTCGTTCAGAACATCGTACTTCTCGTGGTGCCGTTGCTAAGCTATACATGTGGCGACATCTTCTCCATTCACTCGCTCCAAGGTAATTTGGCGTCTCAAAATTAAACTCAACCACTGGGTAAGTAGTAAAGGAATGCAGATTTAAAATAGTGGAGGTGGATCTACTAGATCGTGAATAGAAAATAAATTCGGCAGGTACGGAGCGAGGTAAAAATAAAAGTAAGTCCCTGATGTACTGCTTATAGGATGCATTCTCCATGCTCTTTTCAACGATTTCAAAGAATGCATTTCCAGGAATGCTTCCAAATTGATACGCTCTCCAAGACTTGAACGCTGGAGAATGTGTAATAAAGTTCATTGAACAGTATTCTCCTTTTATAAATAAAATTGAATTCCTGATTTTTCCGACCGTCCATACCCTGTGGTCAGCCTGGTAGCGCGTGACAATATCTTCGAGTATGTCAACGTCCTTTTGCCTACTGTTGGTTGATCCGTCGTACAAGTTGAATGTACACCTCTCGTAGAGTCTGTAATCGAACTTAAGTTTGAAAGAGATACATCCGCACGGCAGAAGAAAGTAGAAGAAGAAAAAAACGAGTTACTGATTTTGTTTCCATCGCTGTCAATAGAAACATTAAAGTTAGAATAAAACTTTGGAATTTGATTAAGGGAGTCCGGATTTGGAGAGTAAATTATTGAAACGATTACGCATTAGCCGCATGGCAATTAGAATTTCCTTTATGTAATCATTTTCCATCATGAATTCGCTTTATAATCGTCCTAGCGCTTCTAACTTTCCCAGGAAGTTCCAGTTGCCAATTATTCACCACAAATTCAGTGACCTAATGCAAAAATTAGCTGAAATCGCCAGGGTATACTGTCGTAACGGTTTCAGAATAAGTATCGGTTTATACGGTGACCGGCAGAATTAACGATCAAAACAGAGAAGAGAATATTGAGACGCCTGCCATTGAGATTGCACGGAGTGAGAGAATTATTATTGCGTTTCACTAACAACGTCAAGCGTCTCAATACTCTCTTCTCTGTTGAGCGTTAATTCTGCCGGTCAGGGTATGAATGTCGCATGCTACTCCAGTGGTTTCGGGAAATTGCAGTTGCGTGACGGTACTCATTCAGAAAAACGAGATTGTAGAGTATCCATCGACTGTTCATGCGAAAAGGACGGACCAATACGGAGTTTCTTGAAATTAAATTATGTCTAATTAAAAAATGGGTTGGCGAAAACAGTGTTATTTATGGAAAAAAAAAGCAAACCTTATATAGATTAATTTTTATTTTTGCGAGACAGAGGCTCTGGAGTTTTACTGAGTGAAATTTTTGAGACTCATGATTTTCTCAAACTCCATTACCGCTACTTTCTTGGTTTTTCTGAATTTAGATAAGCCTTCCTGAACATAAAGTACCGTTTTGTGGTGTAATAGTGGACATTAGGCTGTTCTCCAGGCTTCCCTGCCTTAATTAACTCAAATGTTGGAATGGCAATATGGCGGAGCGGTAGATGACTGACCTTGCCTTGAGTTTAAATTCTGCAAAAATTAATCCTGCAGTCAGCAAAAAATTTTAAAAAAAGCTAGATTTTTAGGGGTTGACGAGAACGCTGAAAACTTTCTTTATGAAGCAAAGTGAGTAAACTTGCTGTACAAAATCTTTGCTTTTTGTAAAAAAAATCTTACGCTTACAGCGAGTCTGATATATCTTTTTAAATGAATGAATTGATTTATTTGACATTAGTTAATCCCAATCAAAGAGATCTTTTTTTATAGTTAATTAGTAATCGGATATTAAAAAACAGTATACGTAAGCTACCTGTATTATTCAAAGTTAAGAGTGGACAGACCTTTTGTGCCGGCTGAGAGAATCAACATGGCAGTATTTCTTAGGGCAAAGATTGCAACTGAAGGGCTTCTCCAGTTTGTGGGTTCCACTGTGGGCAAGGAGTCTTGCTTTGGAGTAGCTGTTGTAAGGGCAAAGCGGACATGTGAATACAATGCCATTATGGGTACGCCTGTGCTTCCAGAGGGTTGCGTAGGTATTGAAGGTCGCCTCACATTCATCACAGTTAAACTTGGATTCCTTGATGTGTGAATTGATGTGATCGTCCAAGATACGCTTTTCTGTAAATTTTTTCTGGCAAATCGAACAGGCAAATGGTTTTTCTCCAGTATGTGTTCTTAGATGGACGGTTAACCTGGCTATGCGCATGGTTTTCCAGTCGCACTCCGTGCATTTATACCTGTACTCTTTGCATTTAGAGTGAACACGGGAATGTGCCGTGAGATTACCTTTTGAGCAGTATGCTATTTTGCATGAGTTGCATGCATATGGTTTTTCCCCAGTGTGAGCACGGATGTGAATTTCCAAACTCCTGTAGCTGTGAAAACCTTGATCACAAAGATTACACTTTAACTTTCCAGGAGTGTGGGTATTGGAGTGCCGATGCAAGCGGTGCTTAGTTGCGAACTTCTTAGGGCACTTATCGCAGGCATGGATTTCCTCTCCCGTGATTATGTGGATTCGGGCGTGGCGCATCATGTTCATCCTTCTTCTGAACATTTTTGGACATGATGGACATTGAAAGGCCCGTTCTTCTGGTAGTTGGTGGATTTCTGAGTGACGCTTCAAATATTCTTTCATCTTGAATACTCTCGGACATTCTGGGCAGCTGAACGGTCGGTCCTCTGTGTGCATCCTTCTGCTATGCTTGAGTGCATTATCCTTTGTCCGGAATTTTTTCCCGCAGACCCCGCATTGGAATTCTTGCTGTGGGCAAATATGCTGCTTCTTGTGGACTTCGGATTCGAAGAGTTTCTTGCAAATTCTACAAGGAGCTGGGTCTAATATACCGTGAATTAAGCGTCGGTGAGCCTTTATTCTGGGTTCATTCGAGGCAGTATACTCGCAATGGTCACACGAGTGGGGCTTCTCTTTGGTGCGGCCGGCGATGTGAACGGCTAGAGACTGGGCACTTTTTACTTTCTTGGTGCAGAAGTTACATTCGTAGAGGGGCTCCCGGGCCTCCTTCTTGTACCTATCCCCTGGCAGCCTACTTCTAAAAGCCACCGCCGAAATCTGAAAAAAAAAAAAATATTGGGGAGTTTCAAAATTTGGCTTTTGAGCCAAAACTGCTCAAATCACTTTGAGCTAAACTTTGCTCAAAAGCATTTTCTTTTCTTTGTGAAAATTAAAAAAGTTGAATTTTTGATTGGGAATGTGTACTAAAATCTCTGGCCATCTGATCTGAGGGCAATGTCGAAGAGCCTTCGACCCGGTCTTGTCAACATGGGGGAGCGAGGAATGGGTAGTCAGGAGTGGCCATGTCAGAGGTGGCCATGTCAGTGGTACCTATGTCAGAGGTAGCCATGTCAGGCGTACCTATGTCAGAGGTAGCCATGTCAGGGGTGGCCATGTCAGAGGTGGCCATGTCGGAGGTGGCCATGTCGGAGGTGGTCATGTCAGAGGTGGCCATTTCAGAGGTGGCCATGTCAGAGGTGACTATGTCAGAGGTAGCCATTTTAGGGGTATGGCCATGTCAGAGGTAGCCATGTCAGGGGTACCCATGTCTTGGGACCTCTTGTCGGATGTGGCCATGTCACTGATAGCAATGTCACGAGCACCCATGTCAGGAGTAGCCAGTTCAGGTTGGCCATTTGAGCTTAGGACAGTCGTATCATTATAGGTATACATCAAGCGAAACAGATAAGCACAGCCGTGTCACAGTCCCTTTCCCACTTCTCAAGAGAAAAAAGCCGAGGTAGCAGTTTTTTGAGCCAGGTCTGGGTGGCTCCAGAAATAAACCGCTTTTGAGCACTTTTTGGAGAAGCCGTCCTGCGCAGATCAAACGACTTCTCCAAAAGAGCCGAATTGGAAAAAAGCTTTCTTCAGAAGCCAAACTTTGAAACTCCCCATTGTTTCCACTTTTAAGTTTACTAATTTTTTTTTCTAAGTTTTAAATTTCCTTTTCTTTGATTTTTTTTTTAAATTTTTTTCCAAAAAGCAGGGTGAGCCTATAGGATCATGGAGCACGGTCAATCATAGGAGCGTCTTTAATTGAGTCGCCACCAATGATGCATGGCCCGAACCGCCGATCAGCCGACACCTGCGACACGACGCTTGATGACATCTATGATGACAGGCACCCAACTAACTTCAAGTCCCCAAAAAGTCGATCGTCACAAGTAAGAAAAAAGTTATTGCAAACACTTTTTTATTTAGCAGCAACGGATTTCCTTATTTTTTTTCCCTTTGTTCTTTTTCTAGCTCCACAGTATCGGGAACGCGAGCCATTACTACGATATGGAGTGGGAGCCACAGTCTGAAATCTACGCCACCCGCGGCCCGCCATTTCACCCTTTTCCAGCTCAGTTTTTTGTCCCAATGAGTCCAATGAACCCGTACCCTCATTCTTCACGAGGATTTTACAGCTAGTCGCTCTCTCTACCCCCCTCCCGCCTCCTCCCATCAGATCGCCTCATCAAATCGCCATTAAATAACTATAGCTGAAGCTGCAAAAAGTTCTCATGCAATGGGTACACGCTACATTTTTATTTGTGTACAAATGTTTACTGTGTATTTGAAGTTAGAAATTGAAAGAAAAAAGAAAATGAAATCCAATAGTTTGGAAATTAGAAAGAGAGGGGTGGTTAGCCGTTTGTACACTTGAGTCCTTTTTGAATTATTTATTTACTGGATGAAAGGAGCACACTGGCGAGACCATGTGCCACGCTGTCTACCAGCGTCAGCTTGGCCTTACTTTCCTTATGGTAATAACTTCCAATCGTACATTTTAGTACAGGCAACGATTTGAGAGTTTTTTCTGAAAATTTTCGCTCCACTCCTTGGCTCCTTTGTAAAAAGAGGTGGATGTTAACATGAAATCTGGAAGAGGTACTGTAAACGGTGCTGTCATCATGTCATGATGACAGCACCTGGTGCTATTAAAACACACATGGTGATTAAGTAGATTACGGAAATGGAGTAGATGAAGAGCGAGAGCTCGTTCCTGAGGCGAATTGTACAGTATGCTGCATTAAAGAGTGTGCCAAGTACGCATAGCTTTATTTTCGGCAGCATAAGCCGCCCAAACGCTATGTTAAATAAATTATTCAACAGCTGCATGCACTTATAGACGTAGATGCACTCTCTTGCGTCATGCCGACCCAACTCTGTAAGCCCATGTCACGCTAAAAAAAGTCCACAAGAAAAATTATCTTTATTGTAGCGCTGAGTTAGACACTGTTTACATTATCTAGATAGCCTTGGGTAAAATTATACTCGAGTAATGTAAACAGCATAAGTAGCCCTTTTACTCGGCTAGAATTTCACCGACCCAGAAAGATGAGTTAATTATGGATAGAATTTGACCTGGGTAGATTTTGAATTCTACGGCACGATAAGTCTCATGGCACTCTTTCCCACCTGTTTAACTCTTCGTACCCCATCTGAAAAAAAAACTCGTATACCCCAGGTGTATCTACAATTGTAGCACGCTATTCGCTCTCTCATTGGTTGCCTGAATTTTGGGTGCCGCCCATAACTACGCCACACCTTCCGCC
>JABASM010002835.1:0-10229 GCA_019776545.1 Brachystomella parvula | reverse complement strand
TGTCAAGGTTACCATGTCAGGGTGACTGTGTCAAGGTGACCATGTCAGGCTAAACATGTCAGGGTAGCCATGTCAGGGTGACCATGTCAGGGTAGCCATGCAAGTGTGACCGTGTCAGGTTAGCCATGCAAGTGTGACCGTGTCAGGTTAGCCATGCAAGTGTGACCGTGTCAGGGTAGCTATGTCAGTGTGACCGTGTCAGCGTAACTATGTTAGGGTTAACATGTCAGGGTAGCCATGTCAAGGTTACCATGTCAGGGTTACTGTGTCGGGGTGACCATGTCAGGCTAAACATGTCAGAGTAGCCATGTCAGGGTGACCATGTCGGGGTGATCATGTAAGGGTAGCCATATTAGGGTGAACATGTCAGGGTAGCCAGGTCAGGGTGGCCATATGGATTATGCCGAGAAATCTCTAAATTTTCTATGCCATAGTCCCTGACGCGGCTAATGAAAAGTGGTCCTAAAAATAAAATGGTAACGGAAATGGGCTCAATAGATGCTAGAAGAGACGTTCCAAGAGCATATTACCGGATACTGATACATATTGTAAAAAACGGTAAACCCGATTTTACTAATTTCTTTTCATAAATCAATTATTTCTACGATTAGACTTTAAGAAAATGCACTTGAGTACCTAAGAGTGTAAGGATTCGGGCTGAACCTCTCCGTGCTCCCTCTCTCAGCCATTCCCCTCCGCACTTTTCACTTTCAAGCTCAAGTTTGGCTATCATCCCCCTACATCTATCCTGTAGAGTGTAAGGATTCGGGCTGAACCTCTCCGTGCTCCCTCTCTCAGCCATTCCCCTCCGCACTTTTCACTTTCAAGCTCAAGTTTGGCGAAAAAGCTATTCGCTGACGAGATGGGAGGACTGATTCGTATGACTTTATTCGTCGATTTTACTGAAGGACCAGAGTCTTTGCTTCTGAAGGCTGGTGCTGAGGAACAGGTTCCCAACGGCTAGCAACCATTTTCCTAGAATAAAGAATAGCGAATTTAATCTTATAGTAACGGCATCGCATACCCTGTAATTTGTTAAAAGTGTTTTATTCGCTCGGTTCTGAAAGTAATCCTGCTTTTTATTTGATCGAATTTTTTTTACTTGAGAACAAGGTTCTTTGACTGGCAGAACAGTTGACCGTAGAATGAGAGTAGGCGTAATATAAAAGTCACGTCTCCCTGTGACGTTTTGTTGCATTAATTTGACTTGCATCTCAGAGTCATGGTTTTTTCGCCTACGTCCTCAATTTTGAATAAGCTTTTCTGAGAAGTAAAACCCGGAAAGTCATTAGCGTTTCCTGGGTAGAGTAAGATGGTTACTTCCTCTAAGAGCGCCTCCTCTAAGAGCGCCCTCACAATTTTCCTCTAAGATCGCCTCTATTTTTGGTTATTTATTTATTTATTTATTTATTTATTTAACGAAGTAACCTTTTTTCTGGAAACAGACACGTTTCCAGAAATGACTCATTCACTGCTTTTTCATTTTTATTCCTACGAAATCCGTAAAAAACCTAACAGTTTAACCATGATGCCCGTCGTTTGGTCCTGGTTACGAATGCGCCGATCAGGCCTCCGTTGGCTACGAAATCCGCAAAAAAAACCTAACAATTTAAACATGATGTCCGTCGGAAATTAGCGAAATAATAGGAAAATATTGAAAAAGCAGTGGATGAGTCATTCACACTTGGCGGAGAATGACAATTTGAATAATTTGACTACCACACGCATGTGCCACATATGAACTAAAAATAGGGGCGCTCTTAGAGGAAAATTGTGAGGGCGCTCTTAGAGGAGGCGGTCTTAGAGGAAGCCACGAGTAAGATGACAGCTGAACTTTCTTCATTTTTGCTCTGAGCTGAGGGGTTGAGTTTTTAATTTAATTGGAGAACCTGCCAAGTCCAAGTGGAAGATTTGCTAGGGAAGTTGTTTCTGTTTCCACTCAGGTTTTCGGCAAAGGCTCAGTGGTTACTAATATTGATTGCCGTTACCTCACTGTCGTTTCTAATAGCTGGATTGCATGTTATGGAAAAACTGTTTGTGGATTTTAATTTCCAACCGCACCTTTCTCTAACATGGGACGATGTCGGAAATGTCATTACTGTCAAGAAAGTAGGCAGAGAGAGCAATAATTTTATTACGAAAGTCTAATGAACTCTGGGTCTAGCAAATTTTCCCAAAGCTTTTGGTCAATTTTATCCAATTAAAGCCAAGATGAAAATAATTTATGACGTTGAGTTGTAGCTGGCTGATTGATGATGGCGGGTCGGATAGTACGGAAACAAGAAGCTCAGCTACGGCACGGCTGATATGTTCCTTTGATTTATTGATTTTGGTAGAACTGCAAAAATTTTCTCTCCGGGTCTTTAGTCTGAGAGTCTCATCTGATCTCGTGAATTTCTCCACCTGAGGAATTTGATTGTGAGTGATCTGGGTCTGGAGTCTTGCAGTGGTGATAATCGACTGACTCGGAGGTTGGTAGCTAGATCATCTAGCCTAGATGAGGAAGAACATTTGGAAATGTTTCGTCTTTCGTGTGCCTTTTATCGATTTGCCCTCCTTTTCAACTGTATAGCTCCTCTGCTGGAAGGTAGGCTTTTCACTCATGTGTCAAACACTTCCATAAAAGTTGTTCTTAAAAGTGGAAAGGCTACGATCCATTCACGCCAATTTTTCTAATTCAGCTCGTTTTGGTTGATCAACGAGACGAAAATGAAAAAATCTAATTAAAGATCAAATCCAGCTTTTTAAGACAGATTTCATAATTCGATTTGAAAAAGATGGCTCACGCTTCTTTGGCGCGCTTAATATAATGACATATTTTTTCCGCTTGTTTTCCAGATGGTTGCTCCAGAAAAATATAATGAGGGCTAATTGGGGAATTTTGATCTTGCTGTTGACTATATTGTGGCTGTTCTCTGTTCTTTGTTGAATTTTAATTCAAAGGATGAGATACGGAGGAGGAAAGTTGTTTGAAGTGGAATAGTTGGAGCATTTGATTAGGCTGAAGAAATCTCCTGGTTTTTGCCCTTGCGTCTTCCAGTCCAAACTCTCCTTGTTTTGTCTATTAGCAAATGGCATAGAAGGAGAAAGTTGAAGGCTAAACTTCCTCCTCAAAAAATTTCCGGATTTCTGCGACTCTTATTTTTCGCATGATTTGAGAAAATTATAGGATTTATTTCAATAGAGAGGGTTGCTTTGATATGAAGGAACTAATCAAGATTTCCTTCCTGCCTCTCCAGCTTGTCCCATGGGGATTGGAATTATGGAATTAGGACTAACCGAAGGAAGAATTCATGAGAGGGAAGGAATGATGCTTTGATCCTTTTATTCATTTCTATGTATACTACGCAAGAAATTTTTGGATTTTTTGGATTGGGCGTGGTCAACATTATGCGGCACGTGCCATTGTAGTGCAGTAATATAATGGGCGGGGTAGCCTACCTGGATTGTTTGTTTGTGATGGTAATGATGGGGACAAGGGCTAAGGATATGCATTGGATTGGAATTTTTCTGCTTCAGGTGTTTCAAAATTATTCTGCTACTTGCCATATACTAATAATTAAAAGGGACATTTTAATTTTTAATTTTTTTTTTTTTGCGAGGGAGTTTCATAAGCTTTGCTGTGATGCCATAATTTACTGCTTGAAATATGGGATACTCTTCGGCATCTGTTCGGTTTCAATGGAGATGTAAACGGAAAAGTTTTAGAGAAAGTTTTGGTGAGAAAGCGAGATGTAATTATTAGGGGTATGGAGGTGTGAGAAAACTTATGACTGAGAGAATCCGGACAATAGAGAATTGAAATTTCCATAAATAGACTTCAATTAATATTTGTTTTATTTTTCACAGAATTATTCATGAGAGCGGTTTTACATCTGAAGACTTTAAGCAGTATCGACCTGTTGTCTACTCCAACACAATACAGTCCCTCATCGCCATCCTGAGAGCCATGCCTAATCTAGGAATCAGTTTTGGAAATAATGATAGAGAGGTAAGTAAACTAAGGGACTTAAAATTTAGTGCCTGTGTCACAAATGCTTTCTAATACTGAGATGTTATATTTTTCAGCCGGATGCAAAAATGGTTTTTGACGTGATTCAGAGGATGGAGGACACGGAACCATTTTCTGAGGAGCTTTTAGCAGCCATGAAGAGACTATGGCATGACCACGGCGTCCAGGAGTGTTTCGGCAGGTCTAATGAGTATCAACTAAATGATTCGGCCAAATAGTAAGAGACTAATTTATTTTCCATTCATTTTTATTCTATACTTCTGGAATTCCATACTAATTTTCTTGTCGGTTCTATTAATTAGTTTTTTGGATGACCTGGATCGACTGGGAGCAAAGGACTACCAACCTACCGAACAAGACATTTTGCGGACTCGTGTGAAAACTACGGGAATTGTAGAAGTCCATTTTTCCTTCAAGAATCTCAATTTCAAGCTCTTCGATGTAGGCGGGCAGCGGTCGGAGAGAAAGAAGTGGATCCATTGCTTCGAAGATGTCACTGCCATTATTTTCTGTGTTGCTATGTCAGAGTACGATCAGGTACGGTGGTTCAGTAGTTAATCATAGGAGTAGTGTAGTCACTCCATTCTTTTTCTCCCTGTGAGAAATCACAGATGTCGAGCTTTAGAGAAAGGAAAGTAAAAGTTCTTTTTTTCTGTAGGTTTTACATGAAGATGAAACGACGAATCGTATGCAGGAAAGTTTAAAATTATTTGACTCGATTTGCAACAACAAATGGTTTACGGACACCTCCATTATTCTCTTCCTCAACAAAAAGGATCTCTTTGAAGAAAAGATTAAAAAGTCTCCACTTACCATATGCTTCCCTGAGTACACAGGTAAGCATGATTTTTAAGTGCTAAAAAGGGGAAAGCACCGCCAAGATCCGCTTTCTGCTTGAAAGGATTTCGGAATGGAAATCATTCTTCTGTACTCTTGTTTTTAGTGTTAATTATATTGCTCAAATTACTTCCGGCGCAGCCTGTTTTTTTATAGTTGCTGGTGCTGGTGCAAATCTTGCTTTCATAAATTGAGTGAGATGGCACTTGAACTTGTCTTTTTTTATGCAGGTGCACAAGAATACGGTGAAGCGGCAGCCTACATTCAAGCTCAGTTCGAAGCCAAGAATAAGTCAACCACTAAAGAAATCTACTGCCACATGACCTGTGCGACGGACACTAACAATATCCAGTTTGTATTTGATGCAGTCACCGACGTTATCATAGCTAATAACTTGAGAGGTTGTGGTCTCTACTAGAATTTTTTTTAGATGTATATTTGCTTTTTTTGAAGAAAAAAAATCTAAGAAAAACCTGCTAAAGTTTACTCTCCTCAATTAACGTCTTTAAAAATTTTGTTCCCTGAGTGGGTCCAGGCGACTGGAAGACTTTCCATACGACCACCACCACCTCTCATATACCTACCCACCCTTACTACAACGTCGCCTATTTACAAATATTAATTTTAAGGTCAAGGTCAGGCTACCAACCACAAGTTGTAACATTATAGATTCTTACAAGTTTGTCGCCATACCTGTAATGGAGGTTAACTTGTTACAAGTACTAATTCTTAGGAAACTGCTGCTTACGCTATACATTAAGATTATATTTATCTTTAGGGAATGTGAAGTTACAAGGAGTCATGTGGGTTGTGAGCATGTCCCAGCTTGTTTTTACCTCGTATCATAATTTCCCTTCCATTTTATCTTCTCGGCCACTTCCGACCACTCCTATTTTTCTCTATAACTTCTCCAAAATCTCGTGATTCATACTCTTGGAGAATAGAAAATAGTGGTAGAGTCAGGCCGTTGAAGATAATTATCCTTGATATTAATATTACAAGGATTTTTGTTCAGACCATGCGGGGCACAAATAAGAAGAAGAAAAAAAAACCATCAGAATTTTAGAATATTTTGATGTTATGCAAATTAGATTTAAATCTCACTTGCTTTGAGCTTGAGTTCCATTCATAGTTCTAGTAGCATTTACGATATACTGTTTTTTTATATTATTTTTTTATATGTGCTGAACCACTACCAGAAGTTTCTTTTCTATTCTTTCTTTGTCTCTGCCATGTGGGTCGGTCCAAGAGGCTGCCCGTAGGCTTTTCTTTATAAATCGCTTGCAAGTGAGATTTTTGCCAAATCGCAAACTGATCCTGTGAGTTGACCTCACGTAACCCGAGAGTGACCCCAAGGCTGACTAATACTTTTTATTTGCACACCCTTAGCTTGCTCGAAGATTAATTAAGTTTACTTCTTACTGAGCTTGAGGTTGGTTACTCGTGATTGGCTGATACGTTACTAGTATGAGTAAGAAGAGTACTGATGTGATGTAAAGATACCCAGAGGATTATTTAGCTAAGGATACAAATTCCCTGAATTCTTTTCTAATCCTTTGTCTCTTACAAAATTGAAGTGAAAGGGAGGTAACGTTAGTGAATAGTTTCGCTAAGGAAAGCTAGGCTAACAACAAGCGTCACAAACGGGGAGCTGTAAAGTTAAAAATTAAGAATAAGATTTAGCGTCATTAATTTTACGTCGAGGAATAATGATTGTAGTTAAGATAACAAAATGTTTAGTTCCATCTCTGCACCTGTTTAACCGTTTCTCTTCTGTTTTTTTTTTGTCCTGTGTGTTTTATTACTAATTAAGTGATTACATTTAAAGCGCTACAAATGCAAACGCTGGAGCACACAGAAAATTTAAGTTGCCAAAAAAATGTTTTCTAGTTTTCGGATCTCATTCCACATTAAGAGAATATTGCTACGGCCAACTGCCTAATTTATTTATTTTAACCTTATGACCTGTATCTCCCTTACCTGTTGATGAATGAAGAGTAAGGATTTTAGGGAGGTTTAAATATAATGACTTCTACCATAATTTTTTCATAGGGTAATTTCATTAGTTATTAGTAAATTACAATATTACTGAGAGATTTTTTTTTCTTCTTAAGAAAATGCGAAAGCTTTCTTGTGTTTAAAATAAATGGAAAAGGAAGGAAAATTGATTTGAAATTTATTAGTTTAATTGATTTCGTGAGTGGAATTATGATTTGTATTATTTTTTACGGAGTTTAATTACTGAGCTCTCAGATTCCTGGATCCCAATTTCCTTGATCCAGTCTGTCACTCTCTTCTGGATGTCGTTAGCACCCCCAGATACCCTCTCCCGCATTCGCTTGAAGAATCCAGGCCCGGCTCTCGTGTCGTTGCTAATCGTGGATTGGATGAGTCCAAATAGGGGCCCAACTGCTGGAATTTTTGTTAAGCAGTCTAATGCTGCTGGATCAAAGTTTTTAACAATGAGGCCAAGGGCACAGGTTGAGAATTCCATGTAGCTGCTACAGGTGGCTGGGTCAAATTTTGCTGTGCAATTCGAAAACAAGATTTCTGTTAAAACAAAACCAGTTATAAGCCGTCAGGCTGAGGTTTACATGCAATGTCCAAGCAGGGCTGTATTTCTCCCATTGTCAGTTTCTGTGTCATTTCCATCGGCAACGCTTCCTGTTGAGAGATGAATGCAGCAGGGTCCAGACTGCCGTCTGCGCTGATCTGTAATTATATTTGCAATTTTCTTCTGATTTCTTAATAAAACTTTAAAAATTGCTATTCATACCAAGCCACGGTCAGCCAAGACACATTTCATCATGCACTGAAAAAAAAAATGGAATTTTATTTCCGAATCTTTTTTTTTTCGAAACTGAAGACTTACAGCTCTCTTGTTCGAATCCCTGAGCAGAGCGACAATTTCTTTAGGTGAATCCAAGAACCCGCCACCGCCAGCCTCCCCAATGCATTTCGTAGCTGAGCTCGCCATGCTCATTGCCAGCGTGCAAGGATTTTTTGCCGCTTCTTCGCCATTTCCAAAATTAATCTGAATAGGTAGAAAATTAATTTTTAGCGAATTTGAACGACAATGCACCAACAATGGGATCAGCGACAATCGTATGAATTATTTACTTACGACGACCCCAAGGGTTACGAAAATAAATAGAAAATATCGTTTCGGTTTCGTTTCCATTTTTCTTCTATAGATGAAAATTGTGCAAATTTTGATTGAACGCTGGATGGATTTTACGAATGTAAGTGCGGACGGATGAAGATTTTTAGTTGGATCAGTCTTTTTCTATTTTTCCGGAAATCAAAGTAAATGGAACACTAATCATTATAATTAAGTTTTACTTCATTAAACCATTCTTTTGTCTCTGAACAAAGAGAAGGTCAAAATGTCAAGTTTGCGTCCTCATTGAATTTCCGGTTTCCGATACCTGTCATTTTCTAGGAAAAAAAAAACCTTTCACGCGTGGAATGCTTTTCCATGATGAACTTCGAAGTTCCCAACCCTGGCCTTTTAGAGCAAATCCACCTTTTACTCCAAAACTTTAATTTATCTCTTCCCAATTATCCTTCATAATCCGAAATTTAAGAAAATCCTTTTCAATTCCTTTCCTTCGTTTTTGCTTTTTAGGCGACAGGCTCAAAGTCCATTTTGAGGGACAGAAAGGATTCCCGAAATAATTTTCACCCACAAAGCTTTGTGCGTTGGCGCTTAAAAGACAGGTTAAAGACTTTTTTAAGTTGGAAAAGAAGATGAGGTCATGCATGACGAAGGTTTAAGGATTATTAAAAATTGTTAAAAAGGCAAAATTATGACTCATCCGGTATTAAGCATCGTTCTCGTAGTACTTGCGAATCGGCACCGCAGTGAACAACATCCTCCCTCACGTCTAGTTTGTTATTTAGCAAAGTCCCATCATAAACAAATTCCCTGGTCATTATTCATTTTCCGTCAGCAATCAATTGAATCATTAAATAGTTTGTGTTAGTGCAAAATCTTAATCTAGCCACACACTGCCGCTGCTCAATCTTGGCTAAGATCCCAGGCAGGACACTAGTAACCCTCCAGCTCATCCTTAAAAAAAAGTTTTCTTCTTAAGCGTCCAGGTGAGTTTTATTTTTTTTGATGAGGATTCTAAATTAGCTGACGTTCAAACTTCGCTGTATTTTTATTCGTGACATGGCATTACCTCAAAAAGATTTAAAAGCTTATTGCTAAGCTTCTAAAGTAGGGGAAGGGAAGTAATAGCGATAATAAAGGAAGATGAATGTCAATCATCGGACAACAAGAGTCGGTTGATCTGATTCAGGGAGCGAGAGGTCGAGAAGACGGAACAGCTAAGCGCGTCTTTTCCTGGAGTCTGGTCTGCAGAACAGGATCTGGAGAACGGAAGTTCCTTAAACCCATTCGCCACAGCCGTGAAATGTCCTCCAAAAAATCGAACCGTTGTTTGAAGGAATAAAGGATTTCTTTGCTTTTTTTCTGCTAAAACTTATTGTTAGTGAAACCTTAGCTGATTCATTTTTAAAACTGTAGGCGAATTATTTCGTTAAATAATTTTCAAGCTTCTAATTCATTTTGCTGTTAATGTCATGAATTTACAAGCGTTTTTTTGTTCATTGAAAGAGGTTCCGCTGTAACCAGAGTTAGCAATTTGGTTGCTGCAGACGCTATCGCAGCGCAACTGAAAAAAAGGCGCAACCATTAGCGCAACTAGATTTTCTCTAGGAAAAGGCGCAAGTCGCAATTGCGCATTCCAAAAATCTCGGAGCTCAGCCGGATTCCCACAAACGCAAGTCGCTAGTTCGCCTGCCTACGAACACTGCCTGTAACTCGTATAAACGCTAAAGCGATGACAAGAAAATTATAGCTAAACCTGCTAATAAATCTATTAATTTTTAGCGTTTCCTTTTTAAGCCGGGTTGGCTTGATTTCCTTCTGCTGAGTGAGAATCGAATCCCAAGAAGCTTAGAACTTACAAGGGAACGCTTGAATATGGCCGAAACCGATTTGCCTTTAATACTTTTATCGATTTCCGGAATGTGAATTAGTAGTACATGGTAGCTGGCATTTTTAGGGGGTCATCGTCGGAAAAACAAACTTTTTTCGAAGAAGAAAAAAGACGCAATATTTCATCTTTAACTGCTCCCAATGTGAGTTTGGGAAATGCCGTATGATTTTCAAGTCACATTTCAGATGAAATGAGATGAATTCTTTACGAAATAAACCGTGCAAACACGGGTGAGTAAAAATTCGTGAAATAGGTAAATCGCGAAAACCACTAGGTTGAGTTTCGAGCAAAATTCATACCCAAGTTGTTAAGGCTAATCAGGAGGTTAGTTTTGCGTTGAAACTGGTGACCTGCTACCGCGCCTTACTGTG
>JABASM010002834.1:0-10231 GCA_019776545.1 Brachystomella parvula | reverse complement strand
AAATATGATTGGGACTATGAAGGAAAGGCGTAATCGAGGCGCTAAATTGTGGAGCTGGTAGGTATCCACCGTCAGCTCCGCGGAGCTGAGAGCGGAGCTGAAACGGAGCTGGCAAGTAACGGTGATACTTAACGGTCCATAAACATGTTAGCTTCGATTAATATTTTTGCTCCCAGACTCTTGGTTGTTGTATCATCGGTGTAATCCCCCAATTCCTTAGTACCTACTACTCTGTGGCACTTCGCTATTTTTTTTTCATGGGTAGCGAAGTTATTTGTTCGTTGCTGAAATGAAAAAAAAAGTAGCGTTGAAAACCAGCTCATTAGCATAGCAGTTTCTTTGTTGAAGACTTTGGGTCTTTTGGTTTCTGATGTTCCTGATACTTTAAACTTATTATTCTGAAAAACGAGGTAATCACGAAAAGCGTCTCGGCTTGTGTGTCGCTGTCTAAC
This sequence comes from Brachystomella parvula, assembly GCA_019776545.1. Taxonomy (NCBI): domain Eukaryota; kingdom Metazoa; phylum Arthropoda; class Collembola; order Poduromorpha; family Brachystomellidae; genus Brachystomella; species Brachystomella parvula. Next base: position 9,779 of record JABASM010002834.1, on the reverse strand, counting down.
CTCTTCCTAGTTCTCAGTTCTCGATTCTTTCATGAATCCTGGTCCAGTAACAGTCTTTCCACTATCATAAAACTCATGCCTGTGAAATCGAAATGTACTTCGTTGGACTTCCGGTCTCTCTTATTTTTTATTATTATTTTGTCTTGACTCTTTAATTAAAGCATGCTAAAAATCTTGCTATATCCTTGAGTTCTCTCGACTCAAATCTTTTCCTTTGTGCTTCTATTATCTCTCCTACAAAGAAATCAAGAAAAAAAAGGAAAAATCCCACAAGGCTAGCGTGGATTGCCCAGGTGTATTTGTGGGCTTGCCAGAAGTCAGAAGATAGGGTTTTGATTCTCCTCGACATTACTGCCGCCGCCACCACCACTGCTAATAATTTTTCTATCTCTGGATCAGAAGACTAAATTAATTATGGGTTGTTATTACAATGAAAGCACCTGGCAAAGGCAGCAACGGAAGAGATGATGATAATGGCCTCATTTATTTTATGCTTAATTTCCTATTGATTCCAGGTAATTGCGTCGATGTCCACGACGCCAAAGACAATTGAGGCCATCAGTTCACAGCAGGTCTATAAATCCAGCGAGTAACACGGAAAACAAAGTTCACTGCCTCCTCTCAGTTATAGAATGGACAATTAAAGTGTGACAGTGTGCGTGTGATTACATTCACTTGGCTGTAAAGGCCTTGACGCTACTCTCCTGGTGAAGAGATAAAATTGTCTTTTGATTGGACAAATGAATCATTTAATTGTGCTCGTCCGGACGGGAAGGGAACTGGGGTTGCTGCTGCCATGAAACTTGGGTGTTCAGACTTAAATCTAGGCACGCGTGATGTCCAGTGGAAGTACGGCCTTGTTGACATCAGTCGTTGGAATTGGAAGTGTGATTGGTGGTACAGTGTCAATTTCTGCAAAGTGCAATAACGCATCAACGGGAAGTCTCGCAATGCCCCTCTCACGAACGAGGTCTCTGCTCAGTAACATCAACGGCGTCTCTCTAGGCTCAGGAGGATCATCCTCTAATGGATCCTCGAGTAATAGTAATGGTGGCATCTCTCAGTCCACCAATGGAGATTCACCTGGGGACAATTCCTCTTATGGACTCTCATTAGCTCTTGACTCTTCTTCACAAAATGGACCCGCTTCTTTGTCCTTGACAACTCATCTCCCTCCACTAAAATGCTCCAGTCAGATGCCTGCCCCACAATCAAAAAATGGATACGTGGGTGGAATTGAGGTTGGAGTAGGTCTAATCCAGCGCCTGCTCAGTAACGGAAATGGAATTAATGATTCCGACAACTACTCTAACATGTCCATGTCAACGACGCAGATAACTCAAAATGGACATAGTGGTCAGGTGAATGGGAATGGGCGCCCGGCCTCTGCAGATTTCAATTCAGGAAGCGTAGTGGTAGATGGGTCAGTAGGGTCGAAAGTTTCTCGAAACGGAGCAAGTGGGGCAACTTCTATTGCTATTAATGGCTCAACGACGAATTTGTCAAGTAGTGGACCCAAGTATAAGACAGCCCCGGCAACACCGGAGCAAGTGACAAAAATGTACCAGAGCCGTCTCACTCCCTATGAACTCTCTGAAATTCATGGCTACTCTCAAATATTTTTCGTGGGGCTCGGAGCTAAGAAAAGACCTGGAATAATAGGGAGTCAGAATAACAACGGTTATGACGATGACCAAGGTTCCTATATTCACGTCCAGCACGACCATGTTGGATATCGCTACGAAGTACTCAAAGTAATTGGGAAAGGAAGTTTTGGACAAGTCGTAAAAGCGTTTGATCATAAACTGAGCGTCCATGTCGCCCTCAAAATGGTCAGAAATGAAAAGAGGTTCCACCGTCAGGCTCAGGAAGAAATTCGAATTCTAGAGCATCTTCGAGAACTGGATAAGGACAATGGGATGAATATTATTCACATGGCGGATCATTTCACATTCCGTAGTCACACCTGCATAACATTTGAACTCCTCAGTCTTAACCTCTACGAACTTATCAAGAAGAATAAGTTCCAAGGATTTAGTCTCCAATTAGTGAGAAAATTTGCTCATTCACTCCTCCAGTGTCTAGATGCACTTTCTAGAAATAAAATCATTCATTGTGATATGAAACCGGAGAATGTGTTACTCAAGCAGCAGGGTCGGAGCGGTATCAAGGTAAGCAAGCCACAAATTATATTATAAGTTACCTCCCTGGAGTCCAACGCTCTTTCCTTCTCCCTCTTACTCTCGCACGCATTTTTATTATTGATTTTAATGAGTTCAGTGGACTGCTTGTCTATGTTATACAGCTTCGTTTTCTGGTCTTCCAAAAATTAAAGTAGAGGTTACGACCGAGTTTTTTTTTAATGATACCGGTATCTCATCGAGAGCATCGCATCTCATACGGAGCCCATAGCAACAAATGCAGTTGTTTGGGAGTCATTGAAGCATCATTGGGAGACACGTTATGTAAACATGCATCTTGGCGTGTTATTTAATTTGCTTGACATGGTGACCTCACAAAAGATTAAAAGGCTCATCAACCTCTTCTTGGTATTACTGAAAAAGCAGTCAGTAGCAGTTGGCAGTTGCGTCTGCTGCTGTTGTTATGAGGAAGTCGGAGGAAGTGATCCACTTCTGCCTCAAGTGGCTTCTCGATGACTTAAAACAGCCCTCCCATACACGCTCGCTCTAATCATTCACTATAGTCCAGCTTAATTTCCTGGAGACAGATAGGGCTTATCGTTCAAAAAGGCTCTTGCTCCCATTTTATTTTTTTTAAATTACAAAAAGGATACACAGAGAGGATTTCAAGTGGAAGAGATAGATAGGGGTCATCAAGGAAAGTTGTGAATGAGTGAATGGATACGAATATATTTGGTAAAAGAGGATCATTTGCAGAAGTTAACACGGCAAATAGATTAATGCTCAAATTATATCGTTTGGTGTTTTGCTAAGGCAGCTGAGGGAATTCCCTGTTGACCTGGATTGTCACAATTAAGTTTGGAACTGTTCTATTTTTACACTTGAAATCTTATCTCCGTGAATTATCATAACGAGGAAATGCAAATAAAGTTGCATTGTTGGGTAGAGATGCACTCTTAGGACGTGACTGCGTGACTCGGCTTTCAGATTTATATTAATTCATTCTTACTTCCACCTGTGGAATTAATAAGCTAACTTCAGAATTCACATTTCCTATGTATGCTAATTATTCTCTCACACTTTCCCTTTGTCTTTCAACCATTATTTATTATTATTATTAACTTGAACTTGAGACGATGACGGGCACAATAATTATGAACAATGACATGTTTCATTATACAAAAAAAAACAGGTTGCAGGTAATATACCTCACCCAGCAGAGGAATGGAGGAGTGTCCGCCCCAGCCGGTGATTTGAATGCTGTTTTAATTGTTCATGCAGCCGGAGTGATGGATAACATTAGGCATGTTACTTAAACCTTCGCTTCTTTTTAAATTGACATAATTAATAACTAATAATCTGACTCTTTGTTCATGAAATTGAGTTTCATTAATCTTATTTGTATATAATAACATCAGGCATAATCCTATAAGATTGACATGACTATCTTTTCTCTTTTTTTCTCTCCTTAAATCATTATCATATCAAGCTGAAGATTCTGTAAAAACTTTTTTTCCTTTAATACTATTATTGACTTGGTAAATGTAATAATATTTTTCTCTTCTTTTGATTCCCACTTCCGCAGTAGTCACGAAATACTTTCGAAATCGGCCTATATATTTCTAAGTTCGGATTTTGATGCTGCATAATTTCAAAAAATGAACTCTCTACTTCATTGTCTATATAATAAATGTGAATATAATATACTCCTCTCGTAGTTACGTAAGGAAAAGAAATTTACTCCACGACTTATTAGCTCAAGTGCTTTAAACTTTAAGGTAACTGCGAAGATGAGGGCGCTTTTATGATTTTATGTTATTTCGTCACATTTTTAATGCTTGCGCTAAGAAGCTTTCTGAAAGCCGCTTCCTGAATTTCCAAAGTATATGAAGTGGAAACAGGTAACTAGGTTACTTAATAACTTAATAGATGCGAGCCTGGGTACGGACGCAATTTCGGGAATGATTTTACTGGCTGAAAACTTGGCAAATTGGTTCAAATTTCGTTTTCTCAAGGTTAGTAAATTTTTGTAGCATTGCTTGCGTTTGGATGATGGAAGTGGACGGAGAGATTTGAGTTATAAAATCCAATTTTAATCACTTCCACTCCGGATGCTTCCAAACAGAAAACTCCTTGTCAAAAACTAACAGCTTATGTTTCCTTGATCAGCCTTCCACCTAAATGTATATATTCGCTTGATTTTTTCTGAAGGATTTTCTCTTCTAAAAAATTGGCAAAACACCCGGTTTTGATCTACATTATTTATATCACCCAACCTCCTCGTCTCTTGCTCATATGTTATTCAATTCTTGTTGATCTTCTTCTCGTCGCATCCGCAAGTTTCAAATCGCTGTAGAACATAATATAACGGGTGATCAATAAAAAAAGCTACAACAGTAAATTGCCGTTTAAGGACGTGGTATAGGCGATTGTTTGATTTTGACTTGTTGCTATGGGGTCAGTTGAACGTTGCGCTCCGACAGATTGTTTGATTGGGTGAAATTACATGCTGACGACATAATTCCAGCTTTGCAGCGCAAAACTTCTTCTAAATCGGTTTGAAAAAGCAATATTTCGTTAAAAAAAGAGGCCATGTTTAGGTACACTTTCTGGGACATCGGGACGGCCTAGCGCGCTTGTAAAACAGTCAAAACGAGGGTATGGTAGTTAGAAACAACTTCCTCAAGACAGAATTTGAATTTTCTATCCTCTTGGTAAGATACAGGCTGGAATTCAAGTTTCGGTTCCGAATCTCAAAAACAGGGTTTACAAAAGCGGATGGTGCCACACCCGCGTATGAAATATCAAAAATCTGTCTTGAGGAAGTTGTTGTGTATCGCTTTTTGTTTACTTTGACATGTCAACGAACTCTTGAGTCCCACTAATTAGTTCAGAAAGTGTACCTAAACTTTGGCTTTTTCCCCATGCTCTTTCAATGGTAAACAAAGCCTATACCACGTCCTTAAATGCCTCAAGTTTATTTTTTCTGCAAATTTCAAAGACACCATCGTATTCTACGCTAAATTTTACGTTAGATAGGGTCCCCCGTCAATTCAGTTTGGGAAACAACCTGGGTTTCTGCTCGATTGAACCCAGAGGCCTCCAAAACCGCTTTGAACGCCTTATGAGAAAAGTCTGCCGGAGCATAAATTCATCATTCTGTTCCAATCTGTAATTGTAAATTGTTTTAGTCCAGTGCTGTGTTCTCAAGTTTTTCTTGCATAGGGTTTCAGATTTAAGACACACAGTTGAGAAAAAAATTGCAATTCCCGATTTGGACAGTAGGATGGATTTCTACTCTAGCAGATTTTTCTAATAAGGCGTCCAAAGCTGTTTTGGAGGCCTCTGGATTCAATCGAGCAGGAACGCAGGATATTGCCCAAACTGAATTGACGGAGGAGCCTATCTAACGTAAAATTTAGCCTAGAATACGATGGTGTCTTTGAAATTTGCAGAAAAAATAAACTTGAGGCATTGAAACGGCAATTTACGGTTGTAGCTTTTTTTATTGATCACCCGTTATTACAAAGTTAATGGAATCCAAGACGCTTATTTTTCCTCGAAATTCCGCCTCTGCACTTTTTTCATCTTAGAACATCTTTGTAAATCTGGAAATTAAAGAAGGAGCAGATGCTGGACGAGGTCTTCTGAAGTAGGGCCAGAATCATTCTTTTCTACCACACGCGTGGACATGATTCATCCACTTCTGTCTTCAGCATGCAGTTTTTTATTTCCCTCAAAAGTTCTTTCTTTCAATTCGCTTATGGATGAATTAACTGATTGTTATTCGAAAAGTGTTGCATGGGAAGAAGAGTGTCTCAATTGTTGACAGAGTTGAAGCTGGATTAAAAGCACTTGATTTATTCTTTCAATGAACTGAAATTATGCGTTAGGTCCCTCCTTCATTCAAATTGATTTTGAAAAAAATAGGAGAATAAAAAAAATCCTTTTAAAGTCCCCCTTTTCATGAGCACCCCTCCATTTCCGTCTTTTATCCCATTAATGGCGAACTCCTTTATTATTTGCTTAGCCCATTGATTATCATTGTCCTCCTGGACTCGCCTTCCATTTTAGCTTGTCACCCTCCGTACTCTGCCATCTTGGAAACTACCTTCCTCCCCCTCCACCTTTCATTGCTGCTATTTTCTTGTTCAGCTTTTTTTTTCTGGGAGGATGGAAAACGGAGTTTATTTGGTTTGGGTCAGACTTAAGTCTGCCTCGCCATCTTTATTTGTTCCTCTCTGTATAGTCAGTGATTGGACTTTATGATTAGAATTTATAGAAAGAAAGACTGTTTCCCGTTCTGTAGATATAACCGTTTTCTTCCGATACTGATTTTAACCAAAAGCAAAAATCAGCAACAAGTTATTTCTCTCCTTTATCTCATTTTGCGGTTCTTTGGTTTAAGCAAAGCTAGCCGAGAATGGTTTACCAAAGGAACAGAAGATATTTCCACTAATTTACCCTTCACCGTCACCGCTTTTATCTTATTCAAGTCCTGCTTTAAGTAAATTCTCATAGCAATCCTCGTCACTGTGGCATGATTTAAAAGACCTCCGTTGGCCATTCAAGCAGTCACTATGCCCGGCTTTTTCTGGACAGATTTGGAAACGCATAATATGTTTCATACCAGATCTTTGTGATTTGTTCTGGCAGTATAACCTGTGGCCTACTGTCGAAAAACTGGCTAGGAATGAGTGGAAAGTAAGCTGAAGCTAGATTTTCGGCGGAAGGCCACGTTGTCCTTCGACAGTCTAGAAAATAATCCTAGAAGTTGAATCTTCCTTTACTCTCATTTCTTGTTTTGCATTAATGGGACCAGGAGTACCAACATAGCGTCATACTATAGTGTAAAAATATTGTGATCCGTCATCAATGTTCCGGTGGCTAGGTTTGACTCATCGTGAATCTATGTTCTAAAGCTGAAGTAGTTCTTTCTTTTTATACTCGTTGTTGGATTTCTGCTAGTTTCTTCTTCTGACACATGGGCAATTACGGAATAGCGAACTGGCTCAGGAGTCTCGATAGCCTTTAGGACTTGATCCTTGTCATCTTGAATTAAAATCCTAAGATGAGCATCATTTTTGGAAGGAGGAATTGAGTTGTTATGTCGATTACTACGTTTTAGCTAATTTACTGAGTCATCTCCTCATCTTCACTACCCATCCAGGTCATTGTCACGTCAAAAGAGTGGCTTCTTTTTGTCTTAACGGCGAGATGAACCACACGGCCTATTGAGAGATGCGACTCACTGAGTGAATTGGGGTCAACGTCTCTGTTTTTGTTCCCAACCTTCTCCCTCTCATAGTTCCGCTTCTTTCCCCATTGACGATTTTTTCATGATAATGAGACCCAAAACCCAAATTCAGGATTTTAGTTTCACTTTTTTTTTATTCATATCAGATGCCTCAGTTACACTTCTCGCTCACAGTAAAATGGATCAGCTAAAAATCTCATCACTATTCAATACTCTTTGCTTAAGGTAGTTAAATAATTCTCCTATTCCCAACTGACTGAGTCACCGTTCGTCCTGTCAGATTACTCCTAAGGGTAGAATGTCCACTTTATTAGTTGATTACTGGGTTCGTCAGTCTGGAGCTTGTGTGCTACAGGTGGAGTTTTACTTTCAGAATTGCATGCAGCTAAACAAATCCTTTCCCTCTGTTTTTTTTTTCTGCTCTGTTTTTATCGAAGATTTTTTTAATCATAATGCTTTAATTTCTTATTTGGTAATTTTCATCAAGTTTTAACCGAGTAGTGTACACTATAATCAACTTGAAACCGAAAAGTTTTGAAAAATTTATGAAATCTACGTTTTTCAAAGGGTTTCTTGGAGATCAATATTGCGCTTGGAATTTTCAAAGGAAATGGCATATTGATTTTCGGTAAATGTATGTGTTCAGAAAAGAATTAGGGGAATTAGCAGAATTGGGCTGATTTGTTCTAATTTGAGTAACCTTTCTCTTTTAGTAATTCGATTTATTACATTTCATCTTGCACTGCTCTTGTTCTACCGTGACCCACCACTTATCCTTTAGTAGGAAATGCCCGCAAATGTGCGCACATGAACATAATTGCTGGTCTTGTTATTCTGGCATGTTTAGTTCGAAAATCTGAGAGGCTATGGCAGATGTAAGCATAGAGCAACGTGTGAGAAGGCAATTTGGATTTTAAGCTGCGGAGAACGAAGATGCTGGAAGAATTAGATTTTTAAATGATCCATTATTTTCTTGGGTCATCAGCAGCACCTAATTACGTCCTTGTGGTGTGGCGTCCATTCCCCCTTATTAAACCAGTAAAAAGGAAGCTACTGCTTAAGTGATACTCTAAAATTACGTAGAGTAGTGATTAGAATGAAGGAGATGTGGGTGTGACCACTATTTTGCATACTTGGAGTAGTGAGATACCTATTTTTAAACTTTTAAATCCTCATTAGATGAAAATCTTTTTGGCAATTTGCTATCATTACTATTTTACGCTCTAGCTCGCACATTACTAAAATTAACTAGTTTCATTTCCTACAGCTGCAGCCAAAAGCGTTCTGCCAAAGAGAAAGCGGAAAGAGAGGGTGTGAGAACTTTATAATTTTCATGTAGAGCTAGGAGTATGCGAAAAATGCAGTTATGTCAAGGAATAGGGTCACTCAACTTTAATCTAGATCATATTTATATGATGATTAAATTAAGTGTTTGATAAAAATGATGGAGGCCAGTGATAAAAATCATAAACTCTCCGGTGAGTGGTGGGAAGGAGATGATATAGAGGAAGGGCAGCTCTCCAACCTGTAATTTTATGGGAATAAGTTTTGCAATGGAGAAAGAGGAAAGAAAAGAGTATAGCAGATAAAAAATTGCTATCTTGTCGGTGTGTGATAAAAAGGAAAGAAATAAGAAATACAGATTACGGTCTATAAATTTGCAAATATCCCGTTTCTTTCTCCTTGCCTGAAACTTTTGCGCATACTTTTTATTTGGCGTTTCTACCTGTAGTACAGTTTGTTTCATTAAAACCTTTGAGGTAAAGCTTGCAGGGATGCTGGTGCTGATGTGACCCATTAAACTCTTGCCACTAAATCCTGCTCTCACGTAATCCACGCCACTACCTCTCTGTAATCATGATGATGATTATAATGGTAGATTTTAAGTTGACGGTGATAAGGAAGAAAAGATTTGCACTTGGATGAACTTGAAAAATAGGTTGAATGGGAAATAAGGAGGGAGAAAAGTATGGTCTTCTCAAAGTAAGGATATGGGAAATGCAGTTAGGAGAGAGTGGAGAGTAAGATGCATTGATCGAACTCCCCTGAGAGAAATTCGGGAAGACCCACCACACCACGTCCACATCTCAAACAAAAACTTTCTCTCGCCAGCTTCCTTCGCCATTATTGGCTTTTCCTCCAGTTTACTGTTACTGCTTCTCTACAAGCACAGGGACGTCATCCACTCATTCCCGGTGACTTATCTGCCAAAAAGCATCACGTTTATGATCAAGTCAAATTAAATGGCATGCTTAGAAGAATAAACTTCAAGAGTTGACTTCTGTGAAGTAGTGGAAAATCAATTAGCAAAAGTAGGGTAGAATTGCACCTGAACCTTCTCACGTGACTCCACTTAACTTCTCATCATCACTGTCGTTCTA
>JABASM010002833.1:0-10232 GCA_019776545.1 Brachystomella parvula | reverse complement strand
GTTGAAATTACGGATTACGTTTTGATACGGATATCGTAGCCAGTGGAGGTCACATCACCGCGTTTGTGACCGGGACTCAAACCACGGACACCGTGTTGAAAATGTTAGGTTTTTAGACGGATATCGTAGCCAGTGGAGGTCGCATCAGCGCGTTTTCAATTTTTTAATAGGCCATACCAAGTCGGGCCCCTTTAATTTTATGCTTGCATAGGTTTTTAGACTTGGATACGGATATTCCGCCTTTTTCCTTTAGAAAAATAAAAGCAGAAATACAGTTTCTGCAGTTTGACAAAGAATATAGTAATTTCGATTTTGAATTAGAATTGAAGGAGCCTGGATTATTTATGAGTGGGTGACAGCTAGTCATTCGCCGTATCAGAACAACCGGTTGCTCCAGGCCTGCGTGTGCACTTCAAGCCCTCTTCAACTGTCACAGAAAAATATCATGAGTTATTTTCTATTCTTCAATTTTCTTCCTTTCTTTCTTGGAGTAAATCAATAAATTTTTTTAGACTGATTCCTTCCAATTCTTCATCATTTATTTGTGCGTGGTTAGTATTGTGGACTCAAATTACTGAATTAGAGAGGGTACCATGACTCTAGCTCACACCAAGCTCAGACTAACGATTCTCTCCCTTCTGGCCAGAAACGAATCCAGGACAATTCTCATCACACTCAAAATAATCGAAAATCGAAAAGTGGGGAGCAAGGGAAGTGGGATAGGAAAAAAGAAAAGAAAATTAGAAAATGTCTTAACTGCTCCTCATGCCCTCATTTAATTTACCCGGTAATTTTACATTATCTCCTCACAATTTTAGCAATTAACTTGCATTTTTAAAAGGTTTAAAAAAATAATGCTACCTGGCGTAATTCAAGGAGTTTTCTGCGTTCTGTGATTCATATCAGAATCCGAATAGTTTCCCGCAGGGGAAGTGGCACGATTATTTATACCTCTGAATACCATCCAAGCATACAAAATTCAGGGTTTGATTGATCTCCCTTTTTCAAGAAATAGGAACTCACGTTTTCGGAATTTGAATTATGGCTCTGAGTGGGAAAGCAGCCATTGAAAGCAGAGGGGATTTTCCGTGCCCATGGCAGCAGAGCAAAAACTGGGAGAAAAGAGGGTAGGTTTGAAGTTCAGCATGCTTCAGTTTAATGCTACTCGTGAAAAGTGGCTAAAATTCATTAATGGAAAGTAAATGAGGACAAAAACCCAATAATTTGTCAACCTATACCTGTAATTTAACAATTTAAGTTTATCATGCGATCCACCCAGGCTTTAATACCTTAATAGCAAGGTCGGCTTATTCATGCTAACAAAAACCCGGTTCGAGTTTTCTATTTTCAAACCCTGTTTGTTTGAATCTCTACCAAAGTACTTTTAATAATATTTTCAAACAGGAAATTTCAAGAGCCCTCAATTTCCTTGAACATCCTTGTAATTTTTAATAAATTCCCTACTCTCAACCTCATGTAAATGCCCCCAAGACCTTCCTTGTGAACTACAGCAGCCGGGATTTTTTAATATAAGAGCCCTGGAGAGCCGGTCTGCTGCTGGCACTTGGAAGGGAGAGCCCGGACTTTTATTGTTCCTATTCAAACTGAGCAGAGCTCGATATGCTCCTCTACCCGTGTCTACTTTTTAATTCGGACAATCTCATCGCGTGCAGTAGAAAAATCTTGCTATTTTTATTATTAATACACACTCATCGACTCTGCGGCGTGTGCTGAGTGAGATGCGGAAGAGAGAGGGGATGATGGCTTGGGAAAAAATTTTGAAAAAAAAAAAATCGGTGCTCCGCTATATATCCGTTGAACAATAATTTAACACTGCTCCTTCACATTATTAATGGAAGAGGGGGTAGGGTGAAAGTAGACTGCCGACTCTGAATTTTTATCAAAATGAAGGAATGATGATGACTAATGGGCATTTCCTACAACGCTAACTTCTTTTCCTTCGTTCGATAATTTCTAGAGACTCCGGCTCTACGCACTTGCATCTAATTTAAGAATAGTAGGAAAAATTATGCTCGTTTAATGCTAACACTCACGCTAACAGCAGGGTTTTTAATTACTCAGAGAAATCGGTTATGCCAAAACTTTTACTTTTTCATACCGAGCTCTATAGCTTCTCAAATTTAAAACTTTCTCCTGCTTTTGAGCTCTCGCCTTCTCTGAGCAAAGCCCAGTGTATTCAAATTTCATACCCCGTTTCCCTACTGGCAGATGTGAAAAAAAAGCAAAGTCTGTGAACGGATATAAAAATTTTAAACTTGAAAATCCCCGGTTCAAAAGTATGAGAACAATGAAAATTTGGAAGGGGAAGAAGTATATAGGAAAAGAGAGGGGATTGAGATTTTTAGGGTTGAAATCAAATCCCAGACTGTGTCATCCTCGTATTTATACTCAGCCTAATTCATTTACGGTACGAGAGGAGAGACAATAATAACAAGTTACAGTGGATTCACGAAAAAGGGAAGTAGGAAGTGGTGGCGAATTTCTGGAAGCAGAAGTTACGTTAGGAGAGGCGATTAGAACTAGGAGCCTTGCCGCTTCCCCCTCTCCTTTCAGACTCACAGATCGATAAATGCACAGAACCGGGTAATTCTACACGAATTCTTTGTCTTAGCTGCTATATAAACTTAGCAAGGTTTCTCTACTATGGAAAACATAAAGGGAAAGTGGTAACAGTAATTATTAAAATCTTGAGCCCAGAACTTTCATGACAGGTTAATAAAATTCAGGATTTGATTTTTTCAAGCAAACTTTTACTCTTGAATGAAAAAAGTTTGAAGAAAATATTCCTCGATTTTTAGGTTCTTTTATTTGATTATTCCTTTTATTACTTTTTATTTTATCTCCTCCATTTTATTTTTCTCTTTTTAACTTTCTCCTTTTCTTAACTTTATTCAAAGTTGATCCCTGGCATTTCCCCCTTCCTCAACGACAGTAAAAAAAAATCTAGTCTCATTCATGGCTGCGTAGGATCATAAAACTGAATGCTCTGCTGGAGATGAGCATGGAACGTGAAAAGGAGGACAAGGTCTCGCCCCAACGTAAAGTTATGTCTAAACTCACCTGATTTTTTCCTCTTGTCTGAGGATGCGGTGACTTCCTTGACGTCATAGAGCTTGGACTGGATGCTGAGGGGTGGTTAGCTTGACCGAGCTTCTAATATTACTGCTACCTGCACTTTAGCGTACAAGCATGTAGATCAGTAACAATGGAGATTATTTCCTTAACTTGAAATTCTAAACTACTTTCTCCAGCTGCCGCTCTCTCCTATTTTCAAATTCTGACTAAGTTCCCCGAATGGAGCTACGCTCTCCTTTCTCTCCGCTCAGTCTATCGATCCGAGAAATTTTTTAATACGGAGACGAAGAGAGCAGGGAGGTCAGGAAGGGAAAGCTCATGCGCTGCTTTTCCAAAAGAAAAAAAATATATAATCTCCCTTCACCAGTCGCCGCCGGTATACCCGGGCTTTCTCTCCTCTTTTCTCCTTCATCTGTATTTTCCAGAGAAGGAATATATAGGAGAGAGGGGTAGGAGAGCGTGGAGGGTGATGACGAGGCAGGGTGAGGGGATGATGGGGTGGGGGACATATCAAAGAGAAGCGTCCGCAACTAATTAAAAAATTCCTTACTCTTGTATTACTAAAGACTACGATGATGCCCATTTCAAAGCCTTTTATTTTAGATATCAAAATCTGTTCCAGAGGCAGCTGAATTTCAAATTTTGTTTTTCAACGAAGTTGTTTTTTTTTAGCTACAGGCAACTATGTTTAAAAAGCAGATAAATGTCATATCTTCAGGAAGTATATTATTTTTCTGAAGTCTTTGAAAATAGTTCTTATTCTAAATTGGACCTTAGTCTGCACGACATTAGCATTAGAATCTAATGGAAGTGAAGGCCGGAGGAGAGATTGGGGGGGGGGGGGAGTTGAAGAGAAAGCATGAGATGGAGAGGAGACGCAGAGTCTGTCATCTCCGTTCCTATAGCAAAAGAGCAGAGAAGGAAGAAAATCTCACTTCTTCCTTTTCTCATTATGGAAGGTGATTCGGAGGCTGAGATCGATCCCGTTCCCGTGTAAGTTCTGGAATTTGGGTCTTAGAAATCTAAACAGGAGGCGAGGGCTAGAATTAAGCTAGAATTAATGTGGCAAATTTCAGCGACACATGCGCGCTGCTCATGCTGGCAGGTATCAGGGAAGGTCAATTCATCGCGTTCGTTAATTTTATATTACATTTAGACACTAGTCACATCTTCACTTCAAATTAAGAGTCCTGAAACAAGGGATCTTCATGGCTCAGCTGAAATGCTTATTGAGTTATACCTTTCTTCCCGATTATCATCAGCTTCTGCAAGTAAATAGATTTACATCGCTTGGAAATAATAATTATAATGAAAGATTATATTTATATAGTCCCTAGGATCCACTGCATCAAATTTGAGTGCAACGATTCTTGTTCAATCTGCTCGTTTGCGGTTTAGCAAAAATTAGGAAAAAATAAAAGTTACATGCCACTACAAAATTTAACGTTTTAAGTGACTATGGAATAAGTTTTCCTATGGGAGTTTCAATGAGATTGGTAATGACTCCTCGTCTGAAACCTTAACCGGCCAAACTGTAGCACCTTTAACGGGAAAACTAGAAAAAAAATTAGGGCGTCTTGTTTCACCTGCTCAGACTGTATAGGAAAAGAATGTCATTATTTAATCCCATGTCCCTAACCACCTTCATTTCCAAATTCTCGGAAGGATTTCCAGAAGTAACTATAAGTAAATGTAGCTGTCACCTGAGAAGCAAAGAGCACTAACCCTTTGTCATTATGAAATATTTTCATGAGATCTTCTCGGACATTTACACTATATTAGCTTTCTAATCTCTAGATTGAGAAATTTCCGGTCTTCGTTAAAAAATAAGAGCTAACTAAAAGAGCGGTAGCTTCTCTTTCTTTGTAGACTACAAGCTCAAATTATGTGTCAGCGACTTTCTCCTCTATCTTCTCCACCATTTGGCTTTTAGTCACCATAATAAGTGAGTCTGGTGGTGGTGTGGTAGTGAAGTTAATGGAGAAATTTGTTTTATCATACCTCCTTATTTATGATAACTGGAGTTCTTAGAGCACAGCAGGAGGATTAATCCAGAACTTTCACATCGTTAATTAGACTTAAGAGCAAAGAAGAGACAAAGTAGGCATAAATTGGTCCAGGATTAAAAGAACGCACTCAGCTTCAAAAAATTGGGAGAAAAGGCAAGATTTTAGTTGTTCAATGTATTAGAGAAAATTTTCTTAGGTGCGATTCTCCATTCTCATAGAAATGATTGTAAGCTTCACAAAACAAATAAATAAAGGAGCAAGTTATAAACACTGATGACCAAAATTTCTTTTTGATTCAGTTAAGCAGTTTCATGCAACAGATTTTTCATTTCTTCAATTCTTTCGTGCCCTATGCCTTCAGTTGTTGTTCTGTTTGCAGTAGCACAGTATGAACCTGGATGATTTTCGTGACATTTTTGTAAGCGCATGTATTCTAAAATTAAAATTAATGAACCAAGAAAATTAAAGTCAAAGATTCTTTTATCATTTTTCTTCTTTACGAATTATTCTTTTAATTTAGAAAAATGTGGCGGCGGAGTTGGTGATTCTTATGCTGTGGATGATAGCTGGAGGACTAACGACAGTTTTAATCGTGCTTCTTATGTACCTAACTGAGCCATGGATTTTCCTCATAGTGATGTGGAAGACAATGGACTTTCACTCCACTTTAATCTTCATTTTTGCAATGTGGATCAGTGCCAGTCGAGACTGGGAATTCCGCCGTGGTCTTCTCATCAATAGCCAGGTCTCATTCATTTGGACGGATTTGGTACACAAAATTAAGCCTTATATCATAATCCTTTACAATGCGCACAACAATGTTAGCCGAGGGGAGGGGCTCAACAATCTTTTCCCTCTAATACTTAATTTTCGGCACCTGTTTTTCCACAGTGCCGTATTTTTAGAGAAAGTTCTCAGAGATTCACTAGTAAAAATTTTAATGTTCAGAAGAGCTTACTTGGTATGAAGGGAATGCGTGTGGCCGATCGCAGGTCGGTAGTAAGGCAAACGGACCTTTCGGGTGACACGAACCCCAATTCTCCATGCACTTTCGTGCTGAGCGGTCTTCCTTAGAAGCCAGTTATACGAAAACGGTTCTAGCTCTCGACGCGAAACAGGAAAAGTATAGTAATACAGCACAAGCCCGTAAGGAATAGCTGTGCTACATTAAGTGCCTCACAGATTAAGCCCGCAAAAGCTAAGGTCGGATAAAACTGTTGCGCACCCGAAATCCGATAAATTCCAAAATCTGGGGTATAAAAAAAATATTTATAAAGTTTTTTTTTGCGTTCGAGCGCTTTGCTCTTGCGTTGTAGCTTGTGTAAATGTACCGCAGGCCAAAGCTGTAACTTTGAAAGGTGCAGACCAAACCTACCTTCCTATTAAAATTTCTGCGTACACTGCATGTTGCACTATCTTTTAAAATGAGCTTGGATATTTGCGTGCGCGGTTTTAGAGTCAAATGTTTCGGGGTTTTTTGAAACTGGCGGCCATTTTAGAGAGCAAACTCATCCACATTTTATGATCATTTTTAAAGAATCTCTGAACCTTTTAGCGACCACAAAATAAATGAAGAAATTGCATGTGGAGTTGAGGATTGGAAATATTTTGAAATAGGGCCCATATACCTCCGCCACACCGGTACCAATAGAAGATGCTACTTCCACATAAGTCTCCTTGGCGTTGAAAATTCTGACAATCAGCAATATCAAAAGTGGAGTGTAGCAAATTCCAAAGAGAATAACAATACATATTTGAATGATGGTGAAGGTGTGGTCCGCTTTCTGGGCTTGGGTCATTTCCTCCCGTGAGATCCTTGCCTTCCGCAACTGCATAATGACAATTTCCATCGGATTTGTAAATTGAAAAAGAACGAATTAAATAATTACCTTGTAAAATACCAAGAAGTTAAAAATGACCAGACTCACAAAAGGTACTGCAAAAATCGTAATTGGTGGAACAAAGGTTGCATAATACCAGACCCAGAGCCAGCCTAATTTTCCAATCAAAGGAGTCGTAGCCCTTTCAGCTAACTCAGCTCTCGTTTTTCCTGGTTTGTCCGTTTGTCCAGCAGATGTGCTATTATCAGATGTGATTGCAGATAGACAAAGAAATCCATCGCTCCATAAACGATTGAAGTCAGGCAAATGAGTAGCGAAGCAGTAATTGTTCTCTGTCTCGTACACAGGGCTCCCACTCTCAGTGGAAACCAAACTGCCAAAAATCTTTGGACTATGAGAGCGATTACAAAATAAATGGAAGCTATCTGACCTATAGAAATAATAGTCACAATTTTAGTAAAAATAAAATTTTTAGCAAAAAAAGTTAAGGACAGATAAGTTTTGGCTTACTTGAGTAAGTCAGACTGATTAAGGCTTCTTTTAACGGGTAGAGCCGGTCTTCTTCAACTTCTTCAACCCAGCAATACATGAAACCTGGATCAAATGAGTCAAATAGTGCGAGTACTAGATAAATCCCACCAGCCAATGAGAGAACCAGTAAAAGAATGTCAACTGAAGAGCTTCTCCTTGGGCTCAGAACAAGCAAGTTTAGAATATTTGCAACAATCCCAACTGAACACAGTGGGAATGCCAGCTTGAGATCCAGAGGTTCGCTCAACCTGAACCTGTGCATTTTTAAAATGTGTTCTTAGCGTATGTGTTATCAAAGCGTAAAAAAAAGTTTCGTAACATTCAGAAGCTGTGGTTGATTTTTTAATGAAAGTTTTTTCATCAGAAAATAATAAATTATAAGATAAGTTAATTAAGAGGAAAAAATGTTCGTGGCTAATTAAGGTGAAATTAATTAGCAAGCGTTCGGAAGCATGGGAAGTTACGTTTCCGGTCTTCAAAAGATTCTACATTTATTTTTTCAGTACACACTATTCACCAAAAAAAGTATAAACTGTGTGCGCGACATAGTAGACGAGGGACCCACAATTATGGTGTCCGAAAAAACTTTCTGGGAAAAAGCTCAGAGGCAATTTGGCGTTCGAGCGTCGTTTTCGCTGAACTATCAGCGAAAACGGTTGAAGTAAAAAATGATGCTTCATTAGTACAGCATGCTAACTGAGCCTGCCAAGATTCAGTGTTTTCTTTTTAAAATCGAGTAAAATCGAACCTCCACCCATGGATTACTTTGGTTACCGTGGTAGGAAGTATATGCCGATAGAGCGGTAATCGTTCTTTGCGTTCGACTAGTTAAGAACCCATCGCCAGTTATTCCAACATCAACTGACTGGATTGATTGACTCCAGAGTTACAGGGAGTTGAAACTCAATTCACGCCAAAACCGGTGAGTTCCTGGCAATCTCCCACCCTTTCTTTCCACCCTTTCTTTTTCTCATTTAGGACAAAACGGACCGGCAAGACGAAAAAAGTTGCGACTTAGTTCTCGGAATTTCTGTTTTTGACTGAACACATAGTGCACTTTACGTGCTGCCGGCCTTTCTCATAAACCGGTTAAATTATATAGGAAAAAGGGTCCCGCTCTCAACGGGAAATAGAAAAACATCAGCCCAAGCCAGTGAAGCACCCATTCATTAGTTTCAGGGATTTAGGCTGGGAAAGCCAAGTTCGGCAAAAATTGCTGCAAAGCAAAAATCGCAGAAAGTCCAAAATTCGTTGCACAGAATTTTTTCTTCAGGCTATTTGCGTTCGAGCGCTTTTCTCTTGGTTTGCCGCTTGTCTAGATGTAACTCACGGCTCGTCAAAGTTGTATCTTTAAAGGAGGCAGGCGAGTACTCCTTGGCTAATATTGCTGCGCCGACTGTATTTGAGCTTGTGTATTCCTAGAAAATTTTGGAGCTAATCAATTCTCTGTTTATTATTTCCAGAGTCGATTTGGCCTCTACTTTGTTATTTACATGACATTTGGATCTGCAGCTGACAAGATTTGTAATAGTGATGACGGACTGACGAATCATCGGTGGGGGTATTTTTCCATATACAACTGCCGTTGTTGCAGTTCAGTACTTCAGAGCATTCTGCTCCATTTGTCGTACCTTGTTGCAGTAGCTGCTAAGCATAGGTCGCGTATCACTTTAGCTCAAGTCCTCACTTCCCTCGTGCAACTAGTTTTGAGTGATTGACGCTTTCTCTTCTTCAAACACGGGAGCTGCGACGTGATAAATTAATTCTACGCACTCCTTCCGCTACTAGACGCTTTCTATTCGACTTTAATTAAAAACTGGAATATTGTTTTAGCATTGCAGCGTTTTCGCTTGAAAGCTAAACGCATTTTTTCCTCGACTGGAGCTGATTAGATTGTTTTTGAGCTTTTTTATTTATTTTTTGTGTCTGTTCTAAGTAAGTAAGTCAGTTTTAAGCAACGAGAAATTCTTTGAAAAAAAGATTTTTCCACCGTCAGTATTTTAATAAAATGGCCAATGAAGATAATTAGAAGTGTGTCCTGTTCTTTAAAAGACATTGAAGAGAGGACAAGAAAGTTTTTTTTCTAAAGGAAAGAAAAGCTTTCACTTTCTATACAAGAAAATCTTGTTTCCGAAGCTCCTCATTTGACAAAGAGAGTGAAAGTACAGGACTTTGTTTTTAGAAGAAAAGAGGATCAAATGAAATCCGAAGGAATTTCTAGTTTACGAGTTCTCAGAGAAAAGTCGACATCACTTTCTTTTTAATCTCACCCAGGATTACACTTAGGTGATTTTGAGCTTAGTTGAGTAGCCATTCCAGTCCACATAGAATTCAGGCATTGGACAAGATTTTTATTTGCAATCCAGTAATTTCTTTGGTTATACGAAACTGAAGTTTATGCTTCGCTGATGGCTGTTTGAAATACATGCTCCTAACTTCATTTACGACAGAGGAGGCTGGTGGGCGGTAACGGAAACAAGATTTTTTCTTTCCCTGAAAATGAACTTTTTTTTTGAATTTTCTTTCCTGTTGCCTAGGACTCGAGGGCATCAGACCCAGCCCGGACCCCAACTCGCCAGTAAGATGAAGAATGAAAGGAAATTCTTAGGAAGAAAGTTGAGTTGCTTTTGTTCCAGACATTACTTCCGTTATCTCGTCTCCGCTCCCAATTCTCCAATGTTCTTATAAGATAAAAGAAAAGCAGGAGCCCCAACAAAACTCCTATACTCCAAGTGGGCACTTCAGAGATCAAATT
>JABASM010002832.1:0-10235 GCA_019776545.1 Brachystomella parvula | reverse complement strand
CCTTTTGAATTTCGGAAAAAAAATTCAAATTCAAAATTTTTGAATTTGAATAACATTTAAATTTTCAGAAATCTTGAACTGGAAAATCTTGAAAAATCTAAATCATTGGCGAATGGGCCATGGGCCATGGCCTATGCAACTGTATATACCAATTTATGCATCAAGCAGCTCAAATTATTCTACTGTATGCTTTATGGAGTGAGTGGCTAACTCGGGGTTGCTAACTTGACGCCTAATGGAGTTTTATACATGGGTGGCTAACTCGGGTTGCTAACTTGACGCCTTATGGAGTTTTATACATGGGTGGCTGACTCGGGTTGCTAACTTGACGCCTTATGGAGTTTTATACATGGGCGGCTGACTCGGGTTGCTAACTTGACGGAACCCTGCTCCATCCCGGACTAGGCAGGCGGCAATTTCATACTGGCTTACAAAAAGTTAAAGAGAATTACAAGAAAAGTTAAATAGCTAATGCTATCCTTGTAATTAATTTATTGGAATTAGAAAGAACAGAATTTAACGGCCCAGCTTATTTTTAGTCATATCCTCCTTGTTCTGACGATACATCATGTCGAAGGCCGGACTGAAAGGCCAACTGAAAGGCCTGAAAAAAGTTGTTCAAAAAGTAATCCACGGCAGGATAATGCGTACAGATATACCTGCAGGGATGGCCATGGCCGGTCCTCCTTTGGGCCCTATGCTAGGGCAGGTAATAGTAACAATGAACTTCAATAAAATATTTCTGACAATTTTATTAAGTGTACTGCTTCTTTCTTCTCAGAGGGGACTGAATATTGCTGCATTTTGCAAAGATTTTAATGAGAAAACTAAAGACTACAAGGAAGGGATCCCACTACCAGCAAGAGTCACTATCAACGCTGACCGTACGTACGAGCTGCAAATAAATAAGCCGCCAGTATCATATTACGTGAAACAAGCAGCCGGAATCACTAGAGGAGCCATGAATCAGAGAGGTAAAACAGTTTGAGATTGGAGCTCACGCCCATGAGCGAAATAAGTTCAACTATTATTTTGGTCTGTACTTGCAGATGAAATCGCTGGTAAAATTACTCTGAAACATGTCTATGAAATTGCGGCCTTAAAGAAAACAGATCCATTCCTCCGATTCGTGTCAATGGAAGATATGTGTAAAATGGTAATCGGTGTCGCCCGTAATTGTGGAGTCCAAGTAAGAACGAGATTATTTAGCTGAAAGCTCAAATCAAGCTAATGCTAATTTTTTGTAACAGGTTGTGAGAACACTAGATCCTAAAGAGTATGGAAAGTTCCTTGAAGAGAGAAAGGAAGTGGTGGCTAGACAGCTCGAAGAGCTCAAAGAACTCAAGGAATCAAAGATGTTGAGAGCGTAGTTAACAGGTTCAATTAGCCAATGGATGCATAGGATACACATTGGTATTTATTACAAGAAATGAAGTCGCTTAGTAAAAGTCTTTTAGTTCCGCCTTTTCGCTGAATTCTTTCAATCGTTCTGGCGTTGAGTCAGAGCCTCCGCATACTATCAAAACCACCGGGCGGTCATTAGCTTCAAACCCACCTTCCTGAAGAGAGCTTGTTATCAAGTCTTCGTATACGGCAGCTAGAGTAACTCCGCATGCTGGTTCTACCAGATACTGATGCTCCTCTGAAATTAATTTGCCAGCAAAGTGGAGAGTTAGCATTTTGCTCATTCTTGGCTTAAATATTTCGTGTTTACCTGCAAATCGAAGGCATGCAGCCACAGCTTTTTTGTCACTCAATACTTTAGAGATTATATTGAATTTGTTTAGCACTTCCATCAGCGCTGGAGCGACTGGAAATAATTACTTCACGTGATCATGGACTACCACTACCAGTCAAACTACCAGTCTGAGTCGATTGGAAATCTAAACAATCATCGCTTACCAGATCTGGCTCCTAGGGATAGTGCCACACTTGTGATAACAATTTCTACTATTTTTCCTTCATCCATTGATTTGCTAAAACAATCTGACCCAATTGTTTCAGTCGCTATTATTGGAACGTCGTCCCAACCTAGTAATTATTTGCAAGTTACAAAATTAATATTTTCAAATTAAGAATTCCTCGCACTGCCTTCAATCCAACCTGTTTTCTGCAACCCTGTCAGTACGCCAAGAAGAAGCCCTCCTCCACCAACACTTGTTACAATACAAGATGGCTTCACGCCCTTGAGCTGGTCTTTGATTTCCTCCACCATTGTGCTGTGTCCCTCCCTAAAATTGTTCATGATTACGGCGTGCTAGTAATTAAGTTTAGAAGAAGAATTTACCAAACCACAGGATGGTCGTATGGATGAATGTATCCGACTTTTGGATCCTCCTCAGCGAGCTTAAGAGCTGCTGAATTCGCCGCAACCCAGTCGTGCCCCACTATCTGTAGAGGCCGTAAATGATTTTACTGATAATACATATTTTGCTACCCTAAATTCTGAATTCATACTGTCGTTTCAGTTCCAAACGCTTTAATTTTCTTGAGCATTCCTGGTTGAACGAAGGTTGGAAGGAACAAATGACATGGGACTTGCAACTGATAGGCTGAGTACGCTAGTGCAATTCCAGCATTTCCTCCAGAGGATCCAACTAGCTTAGTACATCCGTCTCTGACTTTCTGTTTAAAAAACGCCATTGTCAATTAACGCTTTTTCCCATTTTCAAACGATGGTAGGAAGCAACCTTTTTGCAAAGTTCTGAAATTCCTCGCATCTTAAACGACCCCGATGGCTGAGTATTTTCCAGTTTAAGGTAAACCTTTCTCTTAATTACATCGGATAGATATTTACTAAAAATGAGAGGTGTTTTAATGTACAAACGATTATCGTGTTCTGCTTCCATCATTAAATTTTGGCACAAAAAATAAATAAATAAATAAAAATTTTTGAATAAAAACGAATCGAACAAAATTAGATTTTCTTCGAAGCGACACTCTCAAGAGCGCTTTAGACAGCTCGGCAGAAGCAGAGCTGTGGACTGGAATAACCACACGCTATATTTTCAGTTAACAGAGCTGTAGATTGCTATTTTATCTTGTTTCACGTGCACTATAGAGATAGTTCGTGCTTAAGCGATAAAGTAAAAAGATAAGCTTGACCCTGATTAAAAATCAAACTTTTCCCGTTTCTACCTCTGAAGACTGATTAAGTGAAACTGTTGTGGGCCGGGGAGAAGTCCATATTTTTTTTTCCAGTGCTTGCGATAAAGGTGACTTAAAGTTTTCTAAGGCATTGTATGCGTGGACGCATCATTTTCATTACGAGCCGCCCCATCCCCTTTAGAAACTTTTAAATTGGCTTTTTGGATTTTGTTACTTCCAAATTGGAAACCAGCCTATGACCTTTCTCCGTGATATTATTTATTATTGCTGATTGTAACGGGTATATTAATTGCTTTGAAACTACCATCAAATTTCTTTTCTAAAATATTTTTCCATTTTTTCGATTGTAAATTATTTAGCCAGGTAGTGCTTGCGTTTGTTTCTAAAAAGTGGCGTTTCTCTTATTTCCCCTGCGAAATTCGAGTTCATTTCCATCATCTGTTTTCGTTGAAAAATTGTTGGTTTGTTTATGAGTTCTAGGAGTCATGGAATTCTTTATGCTGCTGGTAGTCCTCTGCATCGTGTTCCTATCCGTATGCTTGGCCATCACGGTACTCTTTGACGCGGACATCTTGACATTTTTAGCAGTTCAGTTCGGCAAAGCCCCTGGTAAGCACTTTTAAATTCAAACTGGAAATTAATAGAGGAGCCAGTTGTAAAATCCTTGTGCCTTTACTTTAGCTGATGAATTTAATGGAAAAGTTGTATGGATCACTGGAGCATCCAGTGGGATCGGCGAAGCTCTGACGAAGGAAATAGCTGGATACGGTCATGTCAAAATCGTCATTTCTGCTCGGAGAAAGGAAGAACTGGAAAGGGTGAAAAACGAGTGCCTAGAGCTCTCTACGTCCAATGAGATCCTTGTACTTCCTTTCGACATGACGAACATCGAATTTCACCAAGAAGCTTTTGACAGGGTCATTTTCCAATTTGGAAAAGTGAGTTTAAAGAGGCTACCATCCATTATCATTGTAATCATTTTAGACTAACTATTCGTTCCTCTTTCAGTTAGACATTCTCGTCAGTAATGCAGGTCAATCACAACGAGCACTCTGGCAAAACATCGACCTGGAAGTTGATAAACAAGTATTCGATTTAAATGTCTTCTCTGTCGTCAATTTGAATAGAATAGTAGTGAAATACTTCTTAAATGTCGGCGGGGGGCATGTGGCTGTAACTTCAAGCACCGTGGGAAGGATAGCAGCCCCGGGCTCAGCGTCGTATA
This sequence comes from Brachystomella parvula, assembly GCA_019776545.1. Lineage (NCBI taxonomy): Eukaryota > Metazoa > Arthropoda > Collembola > Poduromorpha > Brachystomellidae > Brachystomella > Brachystomella parvula. The sequence goes on along the minus strand of JABASM010002832.1, from coordinate 5,902 downwards.
CAGCCTCCAAGCATGCTATACATGTAAGTTGATGAAGTTTCCAAAATCACTATAAACCCAAGCACACGCCATTATTTTTTTTTTCAGGGGTACTTTGACAGCCTGCGAAATGAAGTGTGTCATAAGAACATTCACGTGACACTGCTATGTCCAGGTCCTACGTTCTCTGATCTCCTAGCTCAATGCTTCACAGATGAACCTGGGCGGGTAAGAGAGAAAATGAAATTAGCGATGAATTCGTGATCTTAAAAATAATTTCGATCATTTCGCTTTTAGCCATTGGGTGGCAAAATGCGGCCGACTGATCGTAGAATGACTTCAGAGAGATGCGCATTCTTGAGTGCTGTTGCAGTTGCGAACAAGCTGGAGGAATCATGGATAGGACTTTTTCCAATTGTGTCAATGTTGTATTTGAGCACATATTCTCCTTATGTTGCGTCCAAGTAAGGATATTCATGTACTACAAAAACAAAATTATTGAAGCCATGTCCCATTGCTCCCTTTGTTTTCCCCTAGGATCTCCAAAGTCATAGCAAAAAACAATGTCTTCATGAAAATAAGGGACAGCGGTCAGAAAACGCTCAAGACAAACTGAGAAGCTACCTATACAGGGTTGTTTTAATTATGACTTCAGAGATTATTATGTGTGGAAATTAATTTAATAAAATGAAAAGTTAATTATTCCAAGCCAGCTATAAACTGTGTGCTACTATAGATTTGTTTAGTTCTAGTGTTTTTGCGTTTCTTTCAATTTCCGCTTGTTCTTGCCACGTAAAATAGCTTCTTTAAAAAGTTTACAATAGAGCTCCACAGCGCAATAGGTGTCATCATTAGCGGGGACTGGATAGGATATTAAATTAGGGTCGCAGTTACTGTCAACAATTCCAACGGTAGGAATGAGCATTTTGGCTGCATCCTTTACTGCGTCGTTGGTACTCAGCACTGTCGTCAACGTATTCATAAAAATGACCAGATCCGGCAGCCTCGTTACTCCTCCGAATTTATGCTTAAAAAAAATTCGAAAAAAAATTACTCCGTGTACAGCTTTGAAGAACAGGAAACTTACAACAGAATCTGTAAAGACAGTCGTCTCCCATTCTCTAGTGTGAGCGTATTCCCCACACTCAATGGCAGTCCGCTCTACTAAGTTCATAGTCGATGGTGAACGAGTGATGAAAAGAATTATGCCCTGGCGATAGGCAATATGAGCTGTAAAATTCAGGGCTTGTCGGAGGTAGTGAGCCGTGAGATCTAAATCGAAGACAAGTGACTCGAATCTGTGTCCAAATATAAATGGTCGCATGTTCTGGTGCATGGAGCCAAGCTTATGGCCGAGATGTACGCGAGCCTCAAATAAATCTTTCACTGTAAACAGATTATGAACTTGGAAGTAGTCTGGATGTCTGAGAGACTCGTCTTTTGCGATTATTTCCTCGACTGTCAACCAGAATAAACCATTACTCATATGTCTTTTCCTCCATTTAAAAGCAGTAGGAAGACTATTTACCTGTTGGTAAAGTGCTGACCTTAGAAGGTGCCTGAAAAATCGGAAGAGGCAAGCGGGACCGGCTAGTTTCAGTGATTGAGGACGAGGAAGAACTTCGCCGCGGATCCAGGCACACTGATACAAAACCTTTACTCCTAAGCGGGTGTGCAACAGCCCCTGCCTTCTGAAACCGTTGCCATAAAGGAAGAGCCGGTAATTTCACCGTCAAAGTCCTGGAAACACATACATAAAAGACAATGTAAGAGTGATTCATCAATCTCCTATCCCCACCCACTGAATGAAGCCCAATTACCTTGAGGACATCCTCTGGAGCATTTGCTACAGCTTTTGGAAAAGGTCAGTGCAAACAGAGATTTCTAAAAAAAGTTCCAAAAAAAAACTGTTTTTTGGACTTTTTTTACGTCCCATGAAAATCCCGCGAGGAAAATGAAAGCGAAAGTTATGCGTGCGCAGAACTCAATCAGCGGATCCATGATCCGATCCCGTCCTCGAAAAGTGAAAGTGAATCATCAAGGATTATTTTTAGTAATTTTACTGTAATTTTTTGCTTGCAACAACGGAGACAGCAGTAGTCGCCATCGTCATTAATTGTAAGGTTAGCGTGATTTTTCAGTGAAAACAGAGTTCCGTTCCGTTGCGTGCAGTTAAGTTTTTAATACTGTCAGTTCAGTGTAACAGGAAACTGAATAACTGAATAAAGTAGTACAACAAAAATAGTGAAGCTGGTGACTGGGTGGCTAGCGTTGCTAGAAAGAGCTCATCATCATCAACTCATCACTACACTATTATTATCGTTTTCTGCCTCCCAGCTTGTAGTCCTAATATCCTTCACTTAAATTCACTCCCATATTTAATCTGGTTCCTTCTGGAGTATCCTCATCTGCCAAGTAATTTCTTAGCAATTTAATTCACCGTAAACTCAGTTCGAATCACAAGGTGGGTTTTAGTCGTATGTCTAATTATTTATCAGCTAATTCATTACATGGGAAAGCAAGACGGCTTCCAACGTCATCCAGGGTGTTACCTAGTCATACTCAGTTACTTGGAAGTGCGTAGCGATATCTGTGAATTCCAATAATTATTTTTGGAATTAAAACGTTGAGCTGGGGGTGCGTAGCATGCAGCAATTAGGATTTGATTTGGGAAATGAAATGTTGCACCTTCCATGGGTTACATTCTTTTATCTGCTATGGAAATATTTGGATTTTAATCATAAGGAGTTATTATTAACGGATTATTTTTGATTCTTTACAATACAAAATCAAGCTAACTCCGTCGTTGTTGTCACTAAATTCAAATGCAAACAGTAATTAGCAAACAACCTTTCCGGGATGTCTTAAGAAATGAAAAAGACGATGAAGCGTAATATTATATGGCTTTTCTGATTTGAGGCGCCTTGTACTACTTGTTTAATTGAAATTATCCAAATTGAATTGAGTTTAATTTTCTGGTTTAGGTTACTTGGAACGAACAGGCAGCATGTTCAGCTGGTTGAATAACGATGAGTCTAAGAAGAAGACTGCAGAAGTGTTTGAGAGCGTCGCCAGTGAGCTGCGGGTAAGATCAGGACATAAGTATAACAGTTTATTTCACGAGTAGTAACGAAACACTTTTTTTTTATTTAGCACGTCTACAAAACGAAGCTCTTACCCTTAGAGAGCGCCTATAATTTCCATGATTTCCATTCACCAGCCCTCGATGATCCTGATTTTGATGCTAAGCCAATGATCATGTTGGTCGGCCAATACTCAACGGGCAAGACCACCTTTATCCGCTATCTCCTAGAACGTGACTTTCCTGGAATTCGCATTGGACCAGAGCCTACCACTGATAGCTTTATTGCCGTGATGCACGGAGACAAGGATGGTATCATCCCAGGAAATGCCTTAGTAGTGGACCCTAAGAAGCAGTTCCGCCCACTTTCAAAATTCGGAAATGCATTCCTCAATAGATTCCAATGCTCCTTGGTGAATTCTGAAGTGCTGAAAGGAATATCGATCGTCGATACGCCTGGGATTCTCTCCGGTGAGAAGCAAAGGGTGGATCGAGGTTACGACTTTACAGGGATTTTGGAATGGTTTGCGGAAAGGGTGGATCGGATTATTCTTCTCTTCGACGCCCACAAGTTAGACATTTCCGATGAGTTTAGGCGCTCTATTGAAGCACTCAAGGGTCACGATGATAAAATCCGAATTATTCTTAACAAGGTAAACAGTTTTGCATTGTCGGTTTGCCTTTCTTAAATTTGGGTGTTCGTGTTGTGGAACAGCAGGGTACACCTAGCTGTGAATTCAGATGTTTTCCATTTGAAAAATTGGATATTGTTTTCCCTAAAAAACCAAGACCGGCTAGGGGGCCGCTTGGTACTTTTTTAATTTGACTCTGAAGTAGAATCGCTGGAATTGATTTCGAACAGGATATTAAATAATAAATTATTCCGGCATTGAATGTAGCTTTGCGAATTAAACTTCGTAGCCAAAGGTATAACCTTTGTCTTCTCTGCAGGCGGACATGGTTGACCATCAGCAGTTGATGAGAGTATATGGAGCCCTTATGTGGTCCCTGGGGAAGGTACTTCAAACACCAGAAGTTGCACGAGTTTACATTGGATCCTTCTGGGATGAGCCTCTGCGATATGATTCTAACAGGAAGTAAGTTAGAAAGAGAACTTAAAGGTACTGACTTTTAACTTGCTTATTTCTGTTTATCAGACTTTTCGAGGCCGAAGAGCAGGACCTGTTTCAGGATCTGTCACAGTTGCCAAGAAATGCTGCATTGCGAAAATTGAATGACTTGATCAAGCGAGCTCGCCTTGCGAAGGTAAACGACTGACGTGAAGCCAAAAATGTTTGAAATCTGAAAGTTTATATTTTTTAGGTTCACGCCTATATTATAAGCAGCCTTAGGAAAGATATGCCCACGGTCTTTGGGAAGGACTCGAAGAAAAAAGAACTTATTAAAGGATTAGACCAGATTTATACACAGTTGCAGAGGGAGCATCAGATTTCATCCGGTGATTTTCCAGATATTAAAAGAATGCAGGTATTTTCTAAATCTAAATATGAAAAATATTTGCACTGACTGTATTTATACAATTTTTTCTATCTAGGCAGAGCTAATGAACCACGATTTTACAAAATTCAACATACTGAAACCCAAATTAATTGAAACCGTGGATGCAATGTTGGCGTCGGATATCGCCCAGCTAATGGCCAAAATCCCTCTTGAGGATATTACTTCTACTTCTAAAGGCACGACGACCGTAAAAGGTGGAATCTTCACCGGTCATCAAGACACAAGTACTCCATTCGGCTTCAAGCAGTTTGAAGGAGCAGAAGCTGGGCGAGGAGAAAGCGATTGGATCGTTAGTCGTAATAAATCCAAGTACGACGATATATATGACAGTCTCTGTGGAGCTGATGGAAAAGTGGCCGGTGCTTCTGCAAAGGCTGAAATGCAGAAGTCTAAACTACCAAATCCTGTTCTGGCCAAGGTAATTCTATTATTTGTGCTCGGACTTCACTCAGGAGCTCATCTTAATGATTTTTCGTTTCAGATTTGGAAATTAGCAGATGTTGACAAAGACGGAATGTTGGACAATGATGAGTTTGCTTTGGCAATGCATTTAATTAATGTGAAACTGGACGGCCATGATTTGCCAGAGGTTTTGCCTACCCACCTAGTTCCACCGTCGAAGCGTCCGTTCGCGGCCAACGGTGGTGCTTAGAAAACTACACAATCATCAACATGGCAGTCATTGTCATTCAGCAAGTCAGACAGATTATTTACCAAAATTAAAATTATAGCACCGTCATTTTCTTTCATTGTTTCTGAACCTCAGATATTACTGAAATCTCCTATTTTCGTAAAGCTCTGTACTTATAGGCTATGGCGTGACTTATTCCCAAATCTTAATACGAATATGTGAGACAGGAAACCCAGGTTAAGTAATGAGTCAGAAAAATTCACTTAAATCATTAGAAGTAGCCTTCAAAAAAATCCTGCAAAAAGGTTAACCTCGAAGGCAAATGTATTTAGATAGAGTAAAGTGCAATCTGGATATAGAAACGTTTTCTTCATCGTATAAAACCTGGAATTACAAGCACAAAAATTGAGACAAGCGACAATGGAATTAGTTGAACTACTTTTTAATCGTAGTTGTTAGGAAACGAGACACCGATTGTGCCTTCGTGCCTCTTCAAAGTACCCATCCGCCTTTGGCGGATTAACAGGATTAACATGCAACAATAAAAATAATTATTTATCTCTCGGTTCCCTAACTATTTTTTAATTTTGTAAGGGAAAATTGCGAGTTAAGGACGCGCATCACCTTTTTCTCCCATAGAAACAGCATGGGAAAATCGTCAACTTTAGGAACATTTTTTGGACGAACGA
>JABASM010002831.1:0-10240 GCA_019776545.1 Brachystomella parvula | reverse complement strand
ATTGACAGCTTGGATATCGTTGGAGCTGTGATTTACGAGCTTTCCAAGGTTCTTCTCTATACTTACTATTATCGCCATGTTCTGCCGGGACTTGGTCCAACGACAGAATTACTTTTATGTAACACTGATAGCATCTATGTTAAAGTGTTTAATCCAAATGAAGATTTAGTGGAAAGAATGAAAAAACTGCAACCAATTTGTGACTTTTCAAATTTAAAAAACGACAAAAGGCTGCGTCAACTCTATAGTGAAATAAATAAAGACGAGCCTGGAATGCTAAGGCTGACTCATCCCTCCATTCATGAATTCGCTGCGCTTCGGCCTGGCTGTTATAGCCTAGTAAGCAGGGAAGACTACTCAATGAAAATTAGTGGATTACAAAAATCTGCTCAAAAACAATTGAGGCATTCAGACTTCAAAAAAGCAATATTTAGTGGATTTGTTTCGAGCGCCCAAGTCGTTAGAGTAAAATACGTTTGGGTGTAAATTACAAATCAGTTATCCGGAAAGGGTCGCACTTGGAAGCCTTGACGCAACACGTGTCTGGAGTAGCCCTTATCATTCGAAAGCTCTAGGGAGCCTTCTGCTCAACGGAGAGGAATACCCAGTGGAGGACCATTTTTTATAATACAATGACAGGTAATTACTTTATATGTTCGATTAGTCTTAATTTGACACGCGCTGCCCGTTTTTCTGAATTTATAGCTGGCTTTCTTATAAAAAGACTAAATTGATGAGGCCTTTCCTTTTTTGACAGTATTACTGGTAGTTACATGTGACAGATGACTTTATTTCAGAACTCGTAAATTATTATTAAGATAAAAATTTAACAGTTCAAAAGAAAAGCCGTATTAATCGGTCATAAATCCTGTGGGCCAAAAAAAAAGTATCTTTTTTTTTGTACGGATTAGTTTTCCAAAAATGCAGCTGCGCTTTGCTTGATTAATTGCCTTGTCCTGCTTTCTCTTCACCCTTTCCTTTCACCCTTTTTTCACCGTTCTTTTTTATTTATTTTTTTTTTTTAGGTATAAAAGAAAATTCCAGGCCTGTTCAAATCGCAGTCGTTTGCCTGAATTGAACCAGTGAACAACTCAAGCATCCGCCTGCCTACCAAACTATACTTGATAAAAAACAGACTAAATAAAAACGGTGAATTCAAAAATGTCCTACGGATTCAGTTTCGGTGGTGAGAAAGAAAAAAGTCTAAATCTATACTTGCCTTAACAATAATGTTTTTTAAAGGTATTCCACACCACACTACGAAACAAGGGATTAATATTTATAGGCCAAAGCAACCTGAAAAAATGCCAAGCAAGTTTTCAAATGAAAACGATGAAAATGGTAAGGCAGCTAAAATATTTTTTTAATATATTTGTTAGCTTGAGAAAACTAACCAGATTTAGTTGTTTACAGATTTAGTGATTGACGAGACCCAAGACATGGTTGCAGTAATTTCCGGAAATCAAAATGAAATCTCGTTTGAAAACCTAGACGAAAGTTTAACCGACTATGCAAAACTGGCCATGAAGGACGTTTTAACCAAAGATACTGACGCAATTTTTTTTTCTGATCGAAGCTTAGTAGACGTCATTGGGATTCACAGCCCAATAAAAGTTAGACTTGGCAGAGACCCAATATCCGCCGCTTGGAAAATATATATTAGAAAAAATTACGCCAGTGGAAATTCAACCACGCTCGGAATATTGTATTCGGATTTGGAAGAAATTGTTTCGTTCTTGAAAAACACAATGGAAAACATACGAAAAGGAATCACAAATAAGAAGCCCCTCTTCTTTCCAGAGGACATCATGACTTTTAGGCTGGAAAAGCCTAACCATGTGTCCTTCTGGCGTTCAAATGGACCGGAAATTTTTTTCAGCCCTAGCGGGATGTTTCGTTTAAAGGTCCGATATTCCTTTTGACAATAATAAAATCTGTGACTAATTAAAGTACTTTTTTCTACCTAAAAGGTTCAGTGGAGTTTTGGGAATAAATATTTTTTCCACTTGAACTGCATAAATGAAAGCTTTGATAACGACTACTATGTCGGACCGAGGGTAATAATTGACATTGATCACTCAATTTATTACTTTCTCTCACTCGAAACTTTCTTTTTGCAGATTCACTTAATGTTTGAGGAGATTTCAATGCTTTTAGAAACGATTGATCACATTCAGTCGAAATTCGATTCGGACGATGCTTCCAAAGATAATTAGCGAATCCACAAAAAAAAAGCTACGGGTTTACAACAAAGTGTTAAGCGAACGGGCATAAGCATCGTTGTATAAAACCAGGAGGCATCAACCAAATTCTAACCTAGTCGATTTTGAAATCTTTTCTAATCCAGTCCTCAGTATTTTCATGCCGTACGTCACTATGGCTTTCCCAAAGCCAGAGACTTTTTGGGAAAATTTTAATTATCGCTCCTATTTCTGTCCAGGATTTTTTTTTCCTACACTAGCCAACAAAAAAATTTACCGTGATTATTGCCAAAATGGGCCATTAGAAGGCAGAGAATATTATATAAACTCTGAAAAGCTTCCTGTCCCTATTGTGTTTTTTTGCCATCACAACCCCTGCAAACCAGATTCAGAATTTGAACTAATTCTCATCATGCACTATGCCTATAAGGAAATAAACATGGACTTCTGGCGGACTCTGCGGTTTAAGTGTAACAAAAAATATCCCCGACTAGTGAATCCGGAAGAAGAAAAATTCCGCAGGGTATGGTGTTCCGGGCGAACTACTTGCGAAAAAGAACTCTGTCCTCGTCAAGCTGATGACCCCCTTCAGTCCGGAATCCATCTACACCCAAGAACGCTGAAGCCCTACACTGCCTCATGCCACCACCGGTTTTACAAGAAACGACTCGAGGATGGTGAGCTACCCGTGGATGGGGAAGAAGGAATCTACATCGACGAATGCTACAATGCTTCCCCAGCCCGTCTAGCCTTCCTTCAGCTCACAGCCCTAGGAAACTTTGAAAAGTCCACCCTCGTGACAATGCAAACCAAGGGCTGGTCTGCAACATTTTGGAAGCAAAACAAGCCCTTTGAAGCTCTTTTGAGGTCAGCAAATAAACTCCATTTAGAAAACTTTGGGGAAGATTCCAAGTATGTTTGGAACCCGACATTTACGTTCGGCTGGACAACCATCTTTCGTAAAATGACAGAAATGGACGCTGACCGCCTCTACATTCGACCAGTCATCCTATGTGACGCCTACCACCTCATGGTGGCAAAAGGAAATACAGTCAATATTTTCAAAAAGAAGCACATTTTTGAGCTTCTTCATCGACTGGTTATTCTAGCTGACTGCGTACCGGGAGGACTAGCAACCCAGCTCCCTGTCTTGGGTCAGCATGGATGCAAAAGGATCATCCAAGCTCATGTCAATCGTCAGATCCGCCAATATTTTGCTGAAGAAGAAGAAAGCACTGATGACACCAGGACAATGCCTTTCTCCATCAAAGAAAAAGGTCCAGAGTGAGCTTTTTAAAATACAAATGCCCACTTTAAAATGGTAATACTATAGAAGATTTAATTATTTGTGAGCATGCTGAAATCAGCGACTAGTTTCATTTTTCAAGTGCAAAACTTCAAGGTCACTTCCCTTACTTTTTTTGATTCAATTACAATTTTCGGAAACAGTATCCTGAAGAGTTGCGTGGAAAGTTCACTTCAGGCATTGTTTAGGTAAACAAAATTAGTTAATTAATCCTCTCTCAGATTATGATTTTAGCCTAGCTGGACTCAAATTTCCAGGATACTTAAAGGAGACAGAAGGGTAGAGTAACATCGCATCTCTTTTTCAGAAAAGGGATTATCTGGATTAACCTGGCAATAATGTGGTTCCCTTTTTTAAAATTCTTGAGTGAACTCTATTACAGTACACAAAATCTAATTAGATCAGGTTCGCAAACAATTCTGAAAAATACGAAAATGAAATTTTTTATTAAAGAAACGGAGAAATTTTCAGACGGTCAGAAAATTGGATTCAAAATATTTCTTAGAATGTCAGAACACTGAATTTGGTGATGCAAAAAATTAAAAGAACGGACCCAAACAGTTTTTTAAAAAAATTAAGAAATTGGATTTGATTTTTTTTTGCAAAATTTTTTGAGGATTCGAAAATTATTGGACATTAAAAAACAGAGAATTGGATTTCAAAATTTTTTAGGAAATGATAATTTAAAGTTAAAAAGGAACTTAAAAAAATTGAATAGAAAATTTAAGTGTGTTAAAAAAATCCTCGTTTTAACTTTTATCTCAGAACAAAGGTTTAAAACTGAAATTTAATTTTGATTAGGTAACGATTTTCTTTTTTTCAGCATTGTAATTAGCTGGTTTTTGACTTCACTGTTAAGCTTTCCATGGTGTTTCACATGGTATGGTGTCTTAACCTATCCGTAACTGGAAAATTGTAGAACTAACTGAAAGGTCCCGAATTGTGTTTAACCAGGTATTTTTGCAAAGAGCAACATCACACGAGGTCATTTGAATTTTTTTAAGCGTGAAAAAATTGGAGAAGTAATTGCAAATTTTAGCCTAGGTTTACGGAGCCCTGCATGTGAATAAACGTGAGTGAAAAAAGAACCACATTATTGCCTTTTTGTGTTAGACCCTTCGATGTTACTCTACCCTTTAGTAGTCTATTTATGTACCCTGCAAATTTTCCAATAATTTGCACATAAATGCTGTTTTTAAGTAAAAAGAAAAGTTTTTTAATGTAAAGCTTTACTTTAAATTAGTAAAAAATACATGCATTACAAAACTACCCAAATTAATTAAATCTAATTTAGGAACTTGTAGGAATTCTATTTTCTAAGGAATACAGACTATATTATAGAAAAAATTAACCCATAGATAAAGATTTGAATGAAAAATTGAATTTGGGTATAATAAGACAAGCAGGCGCTGCATTTGTCGAGTGTATTTTACGTAACCTAAGAAGGAATCGAATTGATTGTTCTACATTTAAAACTGAACGGCTTAATAATCTTAAGGTGTTAAGAAAAAATAGGGGAATACAAGAGGAGAGAAAATTAGACGCTCTCATTCTCCTGCACTAACATTTTTTTCAAATTCAGATTTGCTAAGCTGAAAATTTAGTATTATAGCCCAACTGATGTAGCCGTGTATAATAATTCCTTTACATCCTTTTTCTTTCAAATAGAATACTAAAAAAAATTAAGCGAAATGTACAACTGTTATATGGCTTTAGAAAATAGAAAAATCATGAAAATGTAGACTGTTGTTTTCATGTATAGTTAATACAGCCTATCTCAACCGAAAAAATAATAATAAAAATTAAAGCAAAATGTACGAGTAAGTCAGTTGGCCTTAGAAATTAAAAAAAGTCCACAACATGTAGAAAAGAAATGTAACTGGCTTAAGCTGCTCCATCCCGTTATCTCCTTGTTTTTTGTTGCTCTGAGTTTTGCCTTTGTCACTACAAAATAAAGAAAGCACCACTTAAAGCTGGAAAAAAAATTACTGATTTGATTACTAAAGATTTCTTACGATGAAGGAAACTCTGTAGTTGCCTTTGCGTATGTCAGGTTTGGGGTAGAGGAAAACGATAGCTCATCATCGTTATTGAATTTAGGCTGCGCTTGAGGGCCTTCACCACTACAAAAAAAAGAAAAAAAAGAAAGCAGCACCTTAAGCTGGAAAAAAATTACTGATTTCATTACTAAAGATTTCTTACGATGAAGGAGCCGCTGTAGTTGCTTTTGCATCTGTCAGGTTTGGGGTGGAAGAAAACGATAGCTCATCATCGTTATTGAATCCAGGCTGCGCTTGAGGCTTGGCCACCCCTTCGGAATCCGTAGTAGTAGAAATGCTTGGGTTTAGCGGAGTAATCTGACCAAGAAGAGTAGGACGATAAGGGAGCTGGCCAAAATGAGAGAATCCTGGGACACTTAAGGCCAAAAAGAGTTTCAAAAATTACTTAAGATTTCGTTAGTCTTTAAAAAAACTCACTATGCCCCAGGTACGTCAGCGGATGATGCCTGTGTAGTTGATGATGAATGAATTGGCTTAGATGTAGTAGGCGTTTCCAGAAATGGATCAGAAATGGACTTGTCTTCAGTTGAGGTGGGGGTAGACACGGTGGAAGAAATTCGGAGCGTAGGCCTGTGAGGACAAAAAGAACCAAGGAGCGATTAAGTAAAATCACACAAAGTCAAGCTCGAAATCATAAAAATTTACCTCTCAGAGTAAATATTTTTATCTGTAGTTGAGGTTGTCGCTGGAACAGCCAAGTTAATGGACGAAGTGACAGACTTGGAAGTAGTCATCAGAGGAGGGATCGAGTCCAAAGAGAGCTTTCCATGAGCAAAAGAATCCGTATTGCTAAACCAAAAAAGGAGAAATCATTCAATTAATTTTAAAATAATAAGGTTACAGTTTGATAAGCATTTACTTTGGCAAAGACCCAGCAGCCAACGCCGTCTCCAGCTGCGGAGTGGACATCTTAGCTCCTTCAGTAGATCCTTTAGCCCAGTAGCCAGCATTAGTCTCAGAAGGTTCAAGGTTTCTAAAAAGAATAATTTCAAATTTGAAAACAAGCTTACTAATTGAAGACACTTAAAAGGCTTACGTGCGAAAGCCAGAAAAGCTTTTAGTTGTAGAGCCAGAACCCAGTGTCTCAATTGAAGGCGCTGTAATATCTTGAGAGAAGACCTCTTCAACCGGAAGCCTGAAAATAATTCAGTCGGAACTTACATTAATTAATATACACCAAGAAGTTAAAAAAACCGGCAAAATTACGAGGCTGCGTGAGGTTGCAGAGCTGGCTGACTCTCAATTTTTTTTAAAATGCCGTGATGGAGAAGTTCAGTGGTCGTCCAATTGGACATGATCCTAAAAATCGAAAAACAGAAACTAAAGTACAAACTCTTAAAAAACAATGAAACGAGAGTTTATACTTACCCCAGCTTGCTGCAGGTTTTCCTCGAGTAAATTATTTTTGGCAGCTTCTTGTAGTCTACCCCCTTTTCGCAAAAAAAGGCGTTGGCTCTTGTTTTATAAAAGAAACACCCGTAGACTGGGTTTGTGCACTGGTCGCAACTCCACTCAGGATCGCAATTAAATATGGAGACAGCAAAACTAACTGTAGTTAGGAGTAACACCATTTTAGTGGTGAAGATCATTTTATATAAAAAAAAACAAAGAAGCAACGAAACTTTTTTAAGATTTCTCAAAAAGAACGAAACAAAGAAACTGATGCTTTCACTAAGATTCAAAGACAAAGAATGAGAAGTCTGAAGAAAATCGAAGAACTCCAGGAAGGAATTGCTAAAAAGATTTTTCTTAGGCAATTAAGATTACAGGGGTTAAAAATGAGCTGACCCCGTTCACCCTGCCACCCACAATTTAATTTTCTCACGTTATGAACTGAACAAAAGAAATGAAGTGAGTCACACTCTTCAAACCACTGGAATTACGCTGATACATCAGTCTTATTTCAGCTATTGTTTAGATTAAAGCTACTGGGAAAAAAAATACCTAATCCAGACTGCTAGCATTCTTTTGCTGGAAATGGGTAAGTTCACCATTTTTAATACATAGTAATTGCTATCATCAAGGAACCCTAATTAATTACGGAATAGGAAATCATGCACGGGTGATGCAACTGGAGGGTGCTAATTGCAGGCAATTGGTAGTGAAAAATTAAACTTAGGAAGGGGGAGGGGGAAATACATTTTGTATACCTTGGACTTCAAATTTTTATTTCAATGAGCGAGCGCCCAAATAATAGAAAATTGATACTTCAACGACTTCTAGAATTTTTCCAGCCTCTCAAACCTTTTTTTTTTTTTTAAATGCAGCTAGGAATTGTTTTCGACCAAAAGCTCACAAGCGTCATGAAATAATGAGAGTAACGGGTCTAGAGAGAATCTTCAGTTCCGAACAGCATTTTTATCTTTTTTTAGGCAGTATTATTCATGCATGACTTTCATGACTTTCATTACCACATGCGATTTCCACCTGAATTGTTGCATCATCCGACGCGCATCAAAAAGGCATCCTTTTTACCAAAATTAACAAATTATTAAAAAAATTTATTTTTTCGATTCTAACAGCCTGTCCAATCGAACTAGCATGCCTGCCGTGCGTCACATTTCCTACGGCTCCATGTCAGTTCCAGGAAGGAAATCATTCCACAGCCTGTGTACTGGAAGGGTCAAAAGTACCAGGCAGGTTTCAAAACTTTATTTTCCCTGGAGACATTACTGGATGCGAGAAATTGCCAGGAAACAAAAATACAGACGGCGATACACCCGTCACGACTTGGATTCTTTTGGCTTTAACAGGTCATTATTTAAATAAACAACGAAGCTACCAAAGCAGTGGGATAATAAACTGTACCTTTAATTTTTAGTGATCCTAGTGATTACAGTTTTGATTCTAATTCTGGAACGTCATAAGGAAAAAATTCGCTCTTTTTTTTGGAAAAACCAAGGCGAAGAACTGGAAGTTCTTACAATGGAAACAATTTTGTAAGTAGAAAGATGGTATTAGCTAAATGAAATCCCTACAAACCGTATTTCAAAGTGCTTAATTTTAAGTGTGAAACACTTTTATATGCATGTTAAAAATGAGAAGACAAAAAAAAAAAAATAAAAGAATTTAGAAGAAAATAAAGAGGAATTTTGTTTCTTACCTCAAAATCCAGAATAAAGTAACAGCTTGTGATTCACTTTCACTTCACCTACACAATTTTCGCTGCTCTAGACATGTAGGATTTTTCTAAGGCGGGATCCCTGTGCCCTTTGCTGAAGTTGTGTGGGCTGGTGAACGTCTGCCTTTTTTTTCTTCTAACTTGACAGGTGACGCAGAGTTGATATTTGAGGTCCTTGACAATGACCTTGACCCTCATAAATCTTGATTCTGTGTTTCGTCTGCAATTAACCCTCACCTCTCTGGAATCGAGAAAGTGTTCCCATGCACACTGCTGCTTTTTGAACTTCCCTAATTTGCACTAAAAAAAAAAGCGTCGCAAAGATTAATCGAGTTTAGTAAAATCAGAAAATCTATTTCAAAACAAAGGAAACCTTGATAAAATCTCAAATTCAAAATTATTACCTTCGCCTTTGCGGCTCTGATGAAAAAATCCCTTCCAGCCGTAGCACATGCAATGCGGTTTTCATTTTTCTCAACGGCGTTCACGAACGCTTGACGGAGAGGTAGATCGCTACCTAGAAAGAGCAAACACAAAATAATCTTCCAACGCAAAATTAACTTTTAAAGGAGTAGAAACCCCGTAAGTAATTATGGAATTTTAATGGCTCTGAGATTTTTCTGTTTTCAGCGTTAACCTAGTTTAGCTTTACTGGGAGGGGATTCTAGATACAAAAATGTTGAGAAAACGTTTAGCACAACAAAGAGAAAGAGAAAAGGACTTACTTCTTGGCATGGCCACTGGGGTTTTCTGGAACCGTGTTAGATTTCTGAGTCTTTGGCTGCTTCGCTGAATAAAGTGAAGGCACTAGTTGCGTTAATAATAGTTACTAAAAGTTTTTTTTAAAGAAACAATAACCAAACAGAATTTACTATTTTCCAACTTGGTTCAATTCAAGAGGAGTGAAAAATTAACACTGAAGTCCAAGCCAGATCAAAAATGAAAAGTTCCATACCAGCATCAGATTTACCTGGGAATTAAGGAATTGCCCTTCTAGCCAATCAGATTACAGAATTCTGGGAGAAAAATGTAGTAAAAACTGATTTTCCACAGGCCCCCTAAGAATTTCACCAGTACAGCGTCTTCTGAAATCCATGAGATGCAAAAATGAGTCTCCGCCCTTCGTCCAATCGAAACTGAGCCGGTTTAAATAAATCAAAAAGTCAGCTGTCGATTTTAAAAATTCCTGATTTATCCTGGCTCCTTGACTAGACAATGGATGGCGGTTATAATTCAAGCAAGAGAGAAATACCCTTACGTTTTCTCCCCTAAAGTGGTCAGTGGTCATTGTTTAACTGAGAAAACGGTTAGGGCATAAAAGGAGCAGCTGGTGAAAAAGAAGGAGCCGCCCAAGGATCTTACATAATAGGTATTCATAATTTCTTTTATTTTGTGAGAATTTCACTTTTCTAAAAACTGTTCAGGAGGTTAGAAAAAATTGTCGGCACCCTTGTCTCTTTGTCCTTTGTCTCTGAAATAAATAGAAGCCAGCTTTCCCATGACTAATCAGTCAATGCGTCCCCTCCCAACATCTTTTTCCACTAGATTAACC
>JABASM010002830.1:0-10241 GCA_019776545.1 Brachystomella parvula | reverse complement strand
CCAAGGTTGCTTGAATGAAACATTCAAGGGGTTCTAAGGGGTAAAAGCCCTTTAATTTGTTTTCTAAGGACCGTTTTTCCCCTCTGAAAACACCCGTATCCTATAGCAACGCTGAATTCTCATTTTGATTTTTTTCGTTTCCGATGAACTTCACTGTACATCGTTTGCAGGAGGAACGTCAAGAGCCCGTGTTCAACGTTGGTTGCAATATACTGGAGGAGAATGTGAAAAAGAAACGCCGGGGCGATAAGATGCATAACTTTCCACTGGGCCGAACTTGAATACAGTAATCGCCTGGTTTTACCGTTCCATTTGTACGGTGACTGCCCTAGAATCCAACTGTAAAAGCAAATAATACCAAACGCTTTACAGAGTTTCTTCCTCATGCTTATTTTCCGGAATCAGAGCCTTAGCTATCTTGCTTCCGTTCTTCTGAACCCTAAACTCAAAATGGCACGACTCCTAGAAATTTTTCATGCAGGCTTTATTCCTATTCCTTCGGCTTTCATGGCGAACATGAATTCTCCATTAATAAAACTAAATCAATAGATTTGGGGCAAGTTATTTTTGCTTTTCTGAAAAATTTAATTTCCAACTACCGTATTTCCTGTCCTATTAGCTGCAACCGCTCATAAGCCGCCCCTTCCTATTAGCTGCATATTTTGTGGTTTTAATATATTCCATCGTATAAACCGCACCAGCGAATAAACCAAACAATGTTTCAAATTTTCCTCTTGAAAGCTGAAAACGTGAACCAAGCAAAAATTGAAAAATGGTCGTCGTCCAAAAACTCGGTAAATAAAAGACAGCTTAAAAAAACACTTCAGGTTTAGGGTTTAAATGATTTAGATAATTAGAAGTTATGAGAAGCGAATGGCACCGACAGGGAACCAGAGCAAGAAATCCTACAAAAATAGAACGAGATTACGATAATATTTGGTTCGCGAAATGTTTGTTTTGGAATTTAGTAGCTAGCAACCATCTTATAAGCGTCATTCAAGTTCAAGTCACGTGAAGGAAAAAATCAAGCCATATGCTGCGGCTAATATCATGGGGAATACGGTAAGTATCAGCCTTGTTTACCCGCCTCTTCATTGCTACAAGTATTACTAATCCATACTATCCATTTGCTGAGGTAAAGGAAATTGTAAAAGTTCCCGCCCCGTCCGGTTTCTGGCGGATTTCGTTTGTGAAGGCACGAGCACGATACTGCTTAAGAAACAGCTTCTGCAGTTCTAGGCTTTCAAAAACTTCCGTTTCTTTTCCAGTTATTAAAAAATCCGAAAAAAAAACTTCAGTATTTTTACTGGTACAGCTAACGGGGTACGCCAATCCCTGTTACAAACCGAATTCAGTGAAACCGGTCTATTGAAAAGGGAAGATAAAATCATTCCAGAAATTTAACTCGCTATCGAAGCTTTTTCCGCTAGTTTTTACATCGTCGTTACTTGATTTAGTAAATTTCGTAATCCAGTAAGCATAACAACAGGCATTACTTAGTAGCAGCATATTGTGGTGAGGTTGGGCACCCCCGCCTCGAGGGCACAGCCTCATCACGTTTTCATTTCTAAATTCGTAGTTTTTCAGTTTCTGATTTCTGATTTATGAATGGCTCTAAGAATGCCAGTTGGAGATTCTTGTCTGGACATCTGGCTGGGTCTTGGTTCTAATTGAAGAGTAGAGAGAAGAGGATGGAGCGAAGAAAGCGTCGCTTGGGTATACCCAAGCGTCCTTTTCGAGACAAAGGGCAGTCGGGGTTTGAATCAGAAGCTGAGAGTCAACTAATAAGATCAGTAAGATTATCCGAGAACTTGGAATTCTAGAGGAATTATTTTATGTAAAACTCCGAATAAGTATTTAGGATTTATTTGATTAATAAATATTCAGCAATATTATTGATTGTGGGCTCAGGGCTTTTTAACCCCATCTCAATATCCTTAAGTATAATGGACTTCTAAGAAGCCAAGCAATTTTTACATTTCCCAAGAAGCTTCGCTTCTTCAACAAAAAAATTGGTCTGAGATTTGGATTTGGATAAGCCACATACCTCAAAAATGAAGCATCCTAGAATACAAATAAAGCATTAGAGCGTTTAGGAGACGATTTTCAATATAAAAGACATTACTTGCTTTGCTGATTCAGAGTTTTGATGCAAAATGCACCTAAAAGTATTCGAACAGAACTTACAAAATAAGGGTTGATTGACTTCGAATATGGTTATTATCAGCAAAAGAAAATTCTCGAACTACGTGCCTATAACATCTCTCTTTGTCCTCAAAGTCTCAAAGCTTTTACATTGTTTCATAAAAATTTAATCAGTACTTTCTTAAGTTTAAATAATTTTCTTAGAAGTCATAACACCTTTCATGGCATAATAAAAGAGTTTCGTGATAATTGCTAGGCTGTTTGGCTTTTTGTAGTACCCGAATGACCCTAGCTCGATTTTCAGCGGCAAAAGCGACCTAGCGTACGCTCGAAGAAGCTTCCTGTCATCCGCACTCTCCGTCGTTCGTGCTTTCCTCATCAACTCGCTCAAGATTTTCTTGGAGCTGTAGTTAACATCCCCAAAAAAGTAGTATGTGGAAACCAGCCAGAAAATAGTTAAAGCAGAGATAAGTAGTGAGAGAAGAAGAACCTTGGCGTCTAGAAAATGATGGTATCCGATGAAGAGAATGAGAGAGTTGACGCTGATTACAATGCACCCATTGTTTACGAGGATTAGAAGGTAGTCCCTTAGAACAGCGTTCACGAGAAAGAGGCCTATCTGCAAGCCTTTGTAAATGCGCAGGACAAATACGAGGTTATGCAGGTCCATCGCACCTCCTTGGCTCGATTTGTCAGTCCCAACTTTCTTAATTACTTTGCTCAAGTATCTCGCATGTGAGAGTTCCCAGCAGGTGACGAGGCACACGAGCGCGCATCCAAATGCAACTCCTCCGAACTGGACCGCAACCACAGCGACATGGAAAATGAAGAATAGTACGCGTAACAGTAGTTGTACTCGACTCGTTTTTAAGATCGAGGTGTCTTCGATAACGAACCTCATTGGAGACAACGTGTAGACAGCTGGATTGCTTGCTACGATCAATGCAGCACAAAACCCGGCAACAGGGATAATCGAGAGTTGGACTTTTATGCAAACGAGGCAAATTTTCTCCCAGCTGTACCGAACGTCTTGAGCATCACTCCGTTTATCTAATGAGGTAAACATGTTTTTTTATTAAGCATTTCATGATGACGACTAACGTAAACGGGCCTAGGAGAAGGGAAGTCAAGAGTGGGACAGAGACACTCCGATGGATTTCAATGAAACTTAGCGGATAGTCATTAATCACCAGCACCTTCAACATTTGTAGAAGGCGAAATTAGGGCATTGACCTTTTGTGACCTTTGGGGGTCACCCAAGGTCACGGAGGCGTAATACATCAACCGAAAGGACTTGATTTCCTGATTCAAAAAATATACCATACTTGACCTTTCCGACCCAAAACTTGGTCGCTAGAAGTCACCGAAGCTTACGCGGAGCATTCCATGACCTTCAGCGGCCACCTTTTAGGTCAGTAGGGTTAGGTATGCTATATTTTTAGGATGAGGAGACCAAGCTCTTTCGATTGACGTATCACTTGTTCAGATCCATGAGGTTAAGCGAATCACTTTGGTGACCTATACAGGTCAATTAAGGTCAACGCCCGCTTTCTTCCCGTACCAAAGTTAAAGGTGTTGGTGAGTACTAACTATAGACCAAGTTTCATTGAAATCCATCGGAGTATCTCTGTCCGACCCTTGACTTCCCTTCTCCAGTGGCATTTGAGTGCAAGCGTCCGAATGTAAGCATCTGGCACAGCCCCGTTTATGCTTAACGCGTGCTATGCGGCCAGCGTAACTACTATTTTTCATACTGCTGCAAAGCTGGATTCCCGTTTCATCAAAAAATTATTTGCAAATACATGTTCGTTAATTGCAAATCACAGAAAATTTAACTTAGGACTATAGCCCGTAGTACTGCTGAGCTTGTTAAAGAGTAGTTACCTAGATCAATTCTACGCCAACATAGGGGAGACGGAAAAGATTTTGCTATGGATTCCGCTCACTTTCTCAAGCAATAATTTTAGACGACTGAAAAATAAAATTCCTCCGAAAGCATAGAGTACTTTTACTAATCCTGGTTTAGAGTGGTTCCATACCCAGGACAATTCACTTCATGGTTTAATGGGAAGGCACAGCTTACTTAACTGCCTTACACATATCTGGGCAACTTTTTCAAGAGGTAGCTTAGCCTACTTTCAAGAAGTTATCGGGTGGAATGACTGCATTACAGAATGGAAATTTTGGTTACCGGCCAAAACGTTCAGGACCGATATGTTCAGTTCTCATGCTGTTGGGTTGCTGAACATATTGGCCATCTGAAAATTTCGGACTGATCATTTCGGACCTAAAATGAAATTCCCATTCATCCAGACCCCTTCAAGATTCACAGCCAAATCAAATGCGACCTTACAGTTCTCCTGCGCAAACTTTTTTAAGTCTAAACCTCAACCAATTGACCTGATATTCTCCACCGGCTGGTGGAAGATGCTGTACCAGTGTGAACCGCAAATTTTTTGCTCAAGTACTTTAAAACAGTCGTCCGGCAGCTTTTGACAACGGCGGTAACGCTTCCTTGATCAGCTTTGTTACACTCACGCCCTTCTTCCGGAGCCTTATTTTCCGTTTTTGCTTTCCACTAAAAGCAAAGACCAGTCAACGCTGGCCTGCTATTAATTTCTGCAACTTTAACTGAGAGGGAATATTTTCTTACCAGAAACGTACTTGAGATACTTGAAAATTGAGTTGGCAACCTTCAGTACGAGCTCCCCGTCGAGCGTGAATAAGATTCTTACCAGGAAAGCCATGCAGCTACAAGCTACATACATTGTTTGGAGGATAAAAGTTAAGAGTCCATGTTCAACGTTTGTTGCAAAGTATTGTATGAGGATGTGAAAAAGATAGGCTGGTGTAAGAACATGCATAACTTTCCATTGTGCCGAACTGGAATACACTAATCGCCTAGCTTTTTCGTTCCATTTGTACGGTGACTGGCCTAGAAGCCAACTATAAAAGCAAACAATACCAAACACTTTACAGAGTTTCTTCCTCATCTTTATTTCCTCACCATCAAGAAAATTATGGTTACCCTCGCTTGCAGCCTTCTGCGGAAAAGATTAGCACATAATGGCTCGAACGTTGGAAGTTTTTTCTTGCACACTTTATTCCTGCTTCTTATTAACCTTTTACAGCGAACGTAAATTCCCATTAGTGGAACTAAATCAATAAAACTAAGAGAATTTTCTGGTTGTCTGTTCGTTAAATTTAATTGAGAGCTGAATTTTAAAAAACGCTTCGTCCTTCCTCTTCAATGTAACATAAAGTTCCGTTAATAATTTATCCATTTAAAGTCCAGAAAAGAATTTTAAGGGCGCAATGTAAGTTAAGGCGTACATCTACATCCTCAAGTTGGAACTAACTCTCACTCACTTCACGCAATGCTATTTTTCGTCAGCACTCAGTCTCGTATTTTCTTTATTTCAAAAAATTAAAGAAGCTGATTAAAGCAAAATAAGTCTTTATGTATTCTGCATAAGTTTTGCAACCAACCCATTAGAAAAAATTATTAATTTTTCACACAGTTACCGGACAAGGATAGGCTAAAACTCTGAAACAGTTTTCTCGTACATCATGTAGATTTGTCCACAAATCGAAAATTTTTTTCTAATGGAAGTCAAGATTTGTAGGTTTTTAAACGGTCTGCAAATTTTTAGTCAAAAAGAAGAACCCACACCTGAGTAATATCAAAAAACGGATGAAAAAATCAGTTATAATTCGGTTGAGTGAAAGGAGATTGGAGGAAAAGAAGGAGGAAGAGAGAAGACTCAATCTGTCTCAGCTGGAAAGAAAAAAAAATATACTTGGCATGTACAAGGTACACATTCACTCATCAGATAGACTTTTAAACATAATTAAGTCACTTCAGTTAAACATAATTAGGTCCATTTGCTTAATTTATAGTTTACTCCAAACAACAACTCAGGACATAAGGAACCATGGAAAATTTAATGGATCTGGAAAAATTGTCCTGTCACCTGTTACCGTCACCCCTGTCATTTTATCAATAGGAAGCTGGGGTGAAGTCACGGAGAGGTATATTGCAGTACAACTATCCAAGCCCGAAGTCCAATCAGTACAATTAGCATCGTGATTTGTAAACGTAATGAAGTACTTCAACACTTGAGGATTTCTAAAATAACTTGTAATATGCAGGTCAGGGACAATGGGAAGAAAAAAAAAAGGTTTAGATATGCAACAAAAACGGGCCCGCCACGCTGGAACAATCCGACTGGACCGAGACCGTGCAGAGCACTCTTCATCGGCAGAATCACGGCCCCCACAACAGAATCATCTTCCAAGGACAGCAACGACCTTGACTTCAAGCAACTCTTCATTGCAAGACCCATTAAATCAATCGAATTCTAAGCTCACACCCACGCCATGTCTGGATTCAACTGAAGCTTCGCCAGTGTCAAAAGAATATGCCGTTACAGATTTAGCATTTACCACAATATCAGTTCCCATCCAAACGCGATCGTCACAGACAAAACATTTGGAGAGTCACAGTATGCTAATTGGTATTAATTAATTAACTTTAATTTAAACCTTTCTGATTTCTTTTTTTATGCCTTATTTTAGAGCTCAACAGGGTCAACGCTTCTACCTCCAGTCCTTCGTCGGCTTCTAGAGTTCCCACGCCAACCACTCCAAATCCCTCCACCCCACAGACAAATAGATCAAATAAGAGAACAAAAACCTATTCTCAAAATCTACAGGGGGTATCGCCCAAGACCATGACAGACCCAAGGACACCTCCCACGCCCAGGAACAGCAAATTTCGCAGATATGGCATTCGCCGAAGCTTGGAGTATGTCCAGGGTACATATCAATCCAACATTGTCGAACAAACAGGATCTCAACCCGTAAGAAGTTCTACGACCCCGTCGAATGATTCAGATAAAAACGATGAAGAGAGCAGTGCTTTAGAATCACCTCTAACCACCGATACAAGCCAACGGAGATATGAACAGAGCATTACTGGACGTAGAATAGTAGCTGTAGAAGCAATGCACTTTCTAATCAATCAATCTGCGAAACATGCTCTCAGCTGTTCCAATCCCGGCCTACGAATAGTTCAGGAGACCACAAAAGGATTAAACAGCGTCATGCTAGTTGAATGTTCGAAGTGCTATGATAGCTTTTACTTCCAACTGGACGATGAATCCTGCACTCTCTCAACAAATGAGTCAGCAGTTTGGGGCTGTAACGCAAGTGGCATCGGCTTTCGGTGTTTGGAGTTGTGTCTCACAGCATTTGATATCCCATCTTTGAACCGAAAAACCTACGACGCTCTAGAGGCAAAGTTTTTGGACGATATGGAAGTGGCAAGTCAAGACACTTTGAAGGAAAACGGCACGAAGGAACGAGAATCAGCAATAGCAATGGGGTGGATAGATTCAGATGGAATCCCATACACATCAGTGTATGGCGATGGACAATGGAGCAAGCGGAGTTTCAACCAAAAGGGTACAGCCCTTTCAGGAAGTGCGGTTCTTCTAGGCGTTCTTACTGGATTACCACTTTTTGTGGCCGTGAGAAATAAATCATGTTCCGTTTGTTCACGAAATAAGGATAAAGACCCAGCAGAGGTGCAGCATGTGTGTTACAAGAATTGGAGTAAATCCGCCTCGGAGATGGAGGCATCCATTATCAAGGAGGGATTTGAAAAATCCATAGAAACTCATAATCTTAGGTAAGTCAAGAGCTATTTCCTCCTTAGCCTGAACACGATGATCTCACACTGGAAACAATTGTTGCAGATACCGTCAGCTAATAGGTGACGGCGATTCCAGTGTATTCCAAGAAGTAAGATACACGTACGTAATGGAGTCTTGCAGTATTGAAGTGGAGAAGATCAATTGTGTCAACCACGCGGTGCGGCGTCTGAATACCAATATTATGGAAACCCTGAAGCAAACGAGTTACGACAAGAATTGTCGAGCCATAGTAGGAAAAGTCAAGAATCTGTTCGGAAAGTTCTGCCTTTATGTTATCGAGCATAATCGCACCAACACTGAAATATGCAGTGAGGAATCACTTAGAAAGGACATACTGGCGGTGCTTTCGCATACTCTAGGATCCCATCACTCTTGCCAACCTTATTATTGCAAGGATGGTATCATGGATATTCCTCAAAAGTATCGAAGTGGTGATGGGAAGGAAGTCTTTTACGAAGATGATGCTGCACCCAGTACATTAGTCACCACTGCAGAGAACATTGCTTCCACCCCGTGCAAAACTTCGCAAATTAAGGGAAACATGGAAGAACTCATCAGGCAGAAGGATATGAAGTTTTACAATCGACTTAAGGAGTTTTTCGAAAGACTTGGGAACCTATCAAAGTCATTACTTCGTGGTCTGACTACAAATATTGCAGAAAGTTTCCAGTCTCATGTTAACAAGTTCGCTCAGGGAAGAAGAACCAACATCGTAGGACGAGGAAAGTACAACTTGACAGCAATGAAAGCAGTTTTCTCCTTCCAGCACGGTTACGGTTGGTCAGGACCTGCTTTCTCTCGAATTAAAAAAACGACACCAGGAAAATTTTGGCAAGCAAGATACGCAATGGGTCTCCGAGAAAAAGCTATTTGCAGAGCTCGAAAACATAAAAGAAAAAAAAGATGGCATAATGCTTCTGCTAAAAGACCGGAGTTTGCAAGTAAACAGTTTGATGCGTCGATAGATCCGCATTATGGGTGCAATGTTCTGGATCGTGATGTGGAGGATGACACAATGGAACTTCGTCGCTTGTCACTTAAGAAGTCCATCACGGTCGACTCAGTTGAGAAGCAATGGAAACTTCATGAGGACACAGTTGGGCAATTTGAAAATTCAAAATTCGTAGAAGAAAGAAAATGCCGGATAACGGCGAGCATGGTAGGAAAAATTGTTTCCCTGCAAGACTCAACCTCAAATGTTGGCATTTTGGATGAGTTGTTCTGCCCTGAAGATCTTAGCAACATCCCCGCAATTCGTTGGGGGCGCAAGCATGAACAGAAAGCGATAAAATTGTACGAGCTCATTAAGGGAGTCCGAGTGGACAAATCCGGACTATTTGTGTCCTTAGAAGCAAATGAGATAGCAGCTTCTCCGGATGGGCTTGTTGGAAGTTCAGGATTAGTTGAAATTAAATGCCCTTTTGTGGAAAGATTCGGACATCCAGAGGATACGATCAAGCGATCCAGTTTCCCTTTGACTTTGAAACGTTTTCCTAAAAATCAGCATGGTCCCCAGAATATCACTTTCAGCAAAACGTCTCACTACTACTCCCAAGTAGTCACCCAACTGCAAGCTACCCAAAGGGACTGGTGTGACTTTTGTGTGTGGACACAAGGTCCGTTTCGCCCTAACTCTTCAGACGGAGCTGGAGCATTCATTCATCCGGACGGATTAATGCTTATCATCAGGGTTTACAAGAACCAGACGGAGAAGCGGTGGACACAACTGAGAGATAAGGTCGTGGCCTTCTATTGGAATGACATGGTTCCAGAAATAATTGACCCCCGTCGAACAAGAGGCATGGGATACCGACAGCCGACATACAGACTAGAAAAGATCAGGGCGGTGGAGACTGAAAATTTAAAGAAAAGGATTGAAACGATTACTGCTTCTGCTGGGGATACTTCGAATGTGATCCTTCAACCTCTGCAAGCTAAGGATAATCCAAAGCCCTCTAAGCCTTCATGCCAGCAGTCTTCAGAAGGGAAAGCACCGGAGCCGATTAAGAGGAGGAGAGGTAGACCCAAGAAAATTTCCGAACTCAAGCCATGTGAAATGTCATTAAAGGATACTACCACTTCAACAGATCTGGTGCCTGTAGTTGACTCCTCCTCAAAACCAGTTAAATCAACTCGGAAAAGAAAGAACTCAGTAATTTCTGAACTAAATGGGAGTGAACCTTTTCTTTTCCACATGAGCGTAAAGAGTGTATTTCGCGAGAGTTTTACACGATTTTCACTCAAAAGCGAGTAAAACGATGGGTAAAGAGGGTAAAGGTTTTCTCTACCCAAGGGCTTGTTTTTTTTGTGTAAATCTCTCCACACTTCCTTTAAGGCCTACTCTCTTCCCTCCCTTGCATTCTGCAAAGCAGTGGAAAA
>JABASM010002829.1:0-10242 GCA_019776545.1 Brachystomella parvula | reverse complement strand
TGAGGAGCATGGAGGGAGATGGGACAACCCGACCATCACGCTCATCTATCCCAGAAAAGAAAGCATCCCGTAGCGAGGGTGTCATTATTCCTTAGAGATTAATGGTGGCACCAGCCCCCCTGAAGTTCTAAATGGACAATATTTCGTCCTATCCTCACCGTCATAAAGTGATATAAAACTTTCCCCTTCTTTTTTTTCATTCTTTTAATAAAAATATTTGAAGTCTACTTCATTTGACTCGATGCGCCCCTCCTTCCTGTTCCTTTGAAAAATTCTGGGGTCATGTCAGTAATATTTTTTGCCCGTTCTCATGGGATAGCTTTCGGACTAGAGAACAAAAACTTTAACTGACTTCTAGACTGTATTGGGTACAGAAAAGTTTTGGTCATTTGAACGAGATTGATGGGGTGAGAGAATGGGCAGAAGATTTTGGACGACAGTTCACAATTCGGCGCACAAGTCTGACACCTTTAGAAAAATTCTTTTTCCTCTATTATCCTATTCTGAAACTGATCCATCGTCCTCAATTATTGCGAAAAGGCTCTTTATAGAAAGAAATAAAAATTTTGCCAATGTTGTTCACTACAGACGTAATAATTCAGAAGGAAGAACAATAATTATTGTAAAAGAGGTTTTTGGAAAACTTCTTTTTTGAAAAACAAATAAATGGAAAAGAAGGCGACAGGCTAACCTCTTTTTGATTTATTTTTCTAAAAACTTTTCATTTGGGTTTCACGCTGTTTATTCAACAATAACTTCAAAGAAGGAAAATCTTAAGAAGCAATCCCAGCGTAGCGCCAGCATTGGTTTTCTTTTCATTCACTCTCCCACTTCTAGTTCATTCAAAAAACGGTAAGATTTTAAGGGTGTCCAAGTCGAGTCAATCCCACTTAACGTAAGAGTCAACTTGAAGGTGAGGAACCCTGTCTTCAAGCCAGAAAAAAAAAATCAATCCAGACATTTTTGGATGAAGACGCCGTAAACCAGAATTAAAAAAAAATTCAAGTCGGGTATTTTGATGAAGTCACATCCGCAGTTTGTAAATTAATCGGAAATTAGATTTATAAGAGAAATTGATTACGTGGGTAAAATCACCCCGCTCAAACGACAAGAATGGCACCTACCCTACTTTCTGAAATCAAAATGGTATCCGGTCATATTTCAGGTGAACAGACCTTGATATCGAGTTCATCGAGTTTCTACCGCTCTGCTGCGGTTAGTTACTACCTGCACTCCAGGAAATGGAATCTTCGATCAAAGTTTACTAAGAGGATTGCTTGATTTCACTAATGCAGTCCTATACCTTTTTAATTTTTCGCATTACATAATTTGAATAAACAGTAGCCATTCTCATCTCATCATTTTGTCATAACTTTAGCAAGGCCTAATTTTTTAGCTGCTGGAAACCATTTTCTGAAAGAGGTATAAGAATCACCTCCAGCCTCAAACCAGGATATAGTATTTCATTTGCATTCCAAGATGTCTGTTCCTGTATTTTAATCCCCTGAATAATAAGAGTGACTCAGAACCGTGCTGTGGGGAGAAGTGAAGGTTAATGGGAACGGCTTAACTCTGTTCATAATACAGTAACTAGTTAAAATAAAGAATAGAGTAGAATGAGCCTTCTTTCCTATTAGAGCCACCACCAAAACTTATTTAGGCAGGACACAGACATGTTGGTCTTCGTAAGGAGTATTGGGTTACATCTGCATCTGCCTACTTTCCTCTTCGGAAATTTGATATGACTCTGGTATGGTTCCATCAGAACCATCCATCCACGGAGACGCTGCTACTATACTAAAACGTCCTTAACTATTACCACTACCAAGAGCACTCCTCTGTGGCGAGGGATGAAGATCTTTCGCTAGCTCCTGTAACCCATCATCAGTTCCAGAGGGTGGGGGCTTCTTCACCCAAAGTCACTGGGGAGACAAGGTGGGGTCCTCCCCAGGAAAAATGTAAAACAAAAGGACCGTGAGCTTGGGTTACATGATGACTTCTCAGAGTTGGGTAAGTTAGTACCACCACTGGACCCGAGTTGAGGAGTTCCAGAGGAGGCTTGACAGGGGTCCCCTTGGTGTGGGGGCCTCATTCCTATTAACACGCTGCTCCTCATTTTCCAGTTATTTCGTTATTTGTTTTTTTAAGCTTCGAAGGGACAGTACATAAAATCAGGCTCAATTCATTTGAGGAACACAAGGAGAGTTTTAATAGGCTTCATAAACATCCTTTCTCAAGAGGTATTGGTATAGGAGTGGAAAGGTCAAAATCGCTTCTGTTCCATGAAATCAGGGGCACTTTGAATGAATTAAGAATTATTTTTTCAAAAATGGTATTCTTGCCAGCCTCATTAGAATACAATTTTCTGTAGAATTTTACGATTTTTAAAAATTACAGAGAAACCGAGCATCTAGTTTTTGAAATCTTTCTGAACCTTAATTTTGCTGTTCACGTGGTGGACTGGAAATTTGCTTGCAAGAATGCACATAATTTTCTCATCAATTTCTGACACGCTAAGCAAATAAAGCTACAATTAGCATTGCCTATTCTTTTTCATATCAGTCGAGAAATAAATAAAAAATGGGCAGAAGCATTTTATACTTTCCGGTTTCCTCATTGTTTCACGAAAGTTTAGAAAGTGACAGGCTCAGTAGCACCTTGTATAGGCCCACATTTCAAAAGCATCAGACGGAAAAGGGTCTTCTGTGTGGGAAAGGTCAAGTACCATGGAAGATGATGACGATGATGACTTTTTCATGAGGTTTCAAAGTAAAACTTTCAAACAATGGTAATTGTTTGCTTGAGCTTTCTTTGAAAACTACTGAAGAAGGGATCTTGACACTGGGCAGAATAATGGGACCTTCAGAAAGTAATGTCTTCGACTACTGTCTACCATAGTTCATGCTTTCTGCAATTTCTCATAAAAGGGTTTATAACTCCATCTACTCAATTGTTATATTATTATGAAGAAGGAAGGAAGTCTGAAAGGTTCAGACTCATGATAAGGTACCCGCCGTGCTAGAGATCATCTATAAAATTACGTTCTGATTCGCTTCTTGTAGCTCCTGTCATCTCTTTATCCTTCTTTATAGCGCCCGATGACATTTTGATCCTGAGACTTTTATATTGTACTGCCTCCTCGTCTCCTGAAAATGGTGGTTCCATTTACTTAACCACGTTTTATAAGGAAAAACTCTGAGAAAAAATGAAGTAGTAAAGAACTGAGACTGAAGAGAAAGGACTTGAATCCTTCTCACCGAATTATGAGGACTTGATGGTGACTTGTACATGAGAATTTTTTGATAGCTATTGAAGTAACCTCTCCTGAATGCGTGGCGTTTGTGGTGATGATAATGGGGATACATGGTCAGGCTTGAGGAGCATGGAGGGAGATGGGACAACCCGACCATCACGCTCATCTATCCCAGAAAAGAAAGCATCCCGTAGCGAGGGTGTCATTATTCCTTAGAGATTAATGGTGGCACCAGCCCCCCTGAAGTTCTAAATGGACAATATTTCGTCCTATCCTCACCGTCATAAAGTGATATAAAACTTTCCCCTTCTTTTTTTTCATTCTTTTAATAAAAATATTTGAAGTCTACTTCATTTGACTCGATGCGCCCCTCCTTCCTGTTCCTTTGAAAAATTCTGGGGTCATGTCAGTAATATTTTTTGCCCGTTCTCATGGGATAGCTTTCGGACTAGAGAACAAAAACTTTAACTGACTTCTAGACTGTATTGGGTACAGAAAAGTTTTGGTCATTTGAACGAGATTGATGGGGTGAGAGAATGGGCAGAAGATTTTGGACGACAGTTCACAATTCGGCGCACAAGTCTGACACCTTTAGAAAAATTCTTTTTCCTCTATTATCCTATTCTGAAACTGATCCATCGTCCTCAATTATTGCGAAAAGGCTCTTTATAGAAAGAAATAAAAATTTTGCCAATGTTGTTCACTACAGACGTAATAATTCAGAAGGAAGAACAATAATTATTGTAAAAGAGGTTTTTGGAAAACTTCTTTTTTGAAAAACAAATAAATGGAAAAGAAGGCGACAGGCTAACCTCTTTTTGATTTATTTTTCTAAAAACTTTTCATTTGGGTTTCACGCTGTTTATTCAACAATAACTTCAAAGAAGGAAAATCTTAAGAAGCAATCCCAGCGTAGCGCCAGCATTGGTTTTCTTTTCATTCACTCTCCCACTTCTAGTTCATTCAAAAAACGGTAAGATTTTAAGGGTGTCCAAGTCGAGTCAATCCCACTTAACGTAAGAGTCAACTTGAAGGTGAGGAACCCTGTCTTCAAGCCAGAAAAAAAAAATCAATCCAGACATTTTTGGATGAAGACGCCGTAAACCAGAATTAAAAAAAAATTCAAGTCGGGTATTTTGATGAAGTCACATCCGCAGTTTGTAAATTAATCGGAAATTAGATTTATAAGAGAAATTGATTACGTGGGTAAAATCACCCCGCTCAAACGACAAGAATGGCACCTACCCTACTTTCTGAAATCAAAATGGTATCCGGTCATATTTCAGGTGAACAGACCTTGATATCGAGTTCATCGAGTTTCTACCGCTCTGCTGCGGTTAGTTACTACCTGCACTCCAGGAAATGGAATCTTCGATCAAAGTTTACTAAGAGGATTGCTTGATTTCACTAATGCAGTCCTATACCTTTTTAATTTTTCGCATTACATAATTTGAATAAACAGTAGCCATTCTCATCTCATCATTTTGTCATAACTTTAGCAAGGCCTAATTTTTTAGCTGCTGGAAACCATTTTCTGAAAGAGGTATAAGAATCACCTCCAGCCTCAAACCAGGATATAGTATTTCATTTGCATTCCAAGATGTCTGTTCCTGTATTTTAATCCCCTGAATAATAAGAGTGACTCAGAACCGTGCTGTGGGGAGAAGTGAAGGTTAATGGGAACGGCTTAACTCTGTTCATAATACAGTAACTAGTTAAAATAAAGAATAGAGTAGAATGAGCCTTCTTTCCTATTAGAGCCACCACCAAAACTTATTTAGGCAGGACACAGACATGTTGGTCTTCGTAAGGAGTATTGGGTTACATCTGCATCTGCCTACTTTCCTCTTCGGAAATTTGATATGACTCTGGTATGGTTCCATCAGAACCATCCATCCACGGAGACGCTGCTACTATACTAAAACGTCCTTAACTATTACCACTACCAAGAGCACTCCTCTGTGGCGAGGGATGAAGATCTTTCGCTAGCTCCTGTAACCCATCATCAGTTCCAGAGGGTGGGGGCTTCTTCACCCAAAGTCACTGGGGAGACAAGGTGGGGTCCTCCCCAGGAAAAATGTAAAACAAAAGGACCGTGAGCTTGGGTTACATGATGACTTCTCAGAGTTGGGTAAGTTAGTACCACCACTGGACCCGAGTTGAGGAGTTCCAGAGGAGGCTTGACAGGGGTCCCCTTGGTGTGGGGGCCTCATTCCTATTAACACGCTGCTCCTCATTTTCCAGTTATTTCGTTATTTGTTTTTTTAAGCTTCGAAGGGACAGTACATAAAATCAGGCTCAATTCATTTGAGGAACACAAGGAGAGTTTTAATAGGCTTCATAAACATCCTTTCTCAAGAGGTATTGGTATAGGAGTGGAAAGGTCAAAATCGCTTCTGTTCCATGAAATCAGGGGCACTTTGAATGAATTAAGAATTATTTTTTCAAAAATGGTATTCTTGCCAGCCTCATTAGAATACAATTTTCTGTAGAATTTTACGATTTTTAAAAATTACAGAGAAACCGAGCATCTAGTTTTTGAAATCTTTCTGAACCTTAATTTTGCTGTTCACGTGGTGGACTGGAAATTTGCTTGCAAGAATGCACATAATTTTCTCATCAATTTCTGACACGCTAAGCAAATAAAGCTACAATTAGCATTGCCTATTCTTTTTCATATCAGTCGAGAAATAAATAAAAAATGGGCAGAAGCATTTTATACTTTCCGGTTTCCTCATTGTTTCACGAAAGTTTAGAAAGTGACAGGCTCAGTAGCACCTTGTATAGGCCCACATTTCAAAAGCATCAGACGGAAAAGGGTCTTCTGTGTGGGAAAGGTCAAGTACCATGGAAGATGATGACGATGATGACTTTTTCATGAGGTTTCAAAGTAAAACTTTCAAACAATGGTAATTGTTTGCTTGAGCTTTCTTTGAAAACTACTGAAGAAGGGATCTTGACACTGGGCAGAATAATGGGACCTTCAGAAAGTAATGTCTTCGACTACTGTCTACCATAGTTCATGCTTTCTGCAATTTCTCATAAAAGGGTTTATAACTCCATCTACTCAATTGTTATATTATTATGAAGAAGGAAGGAAGTCTGAAAGGTTCAGACTCATGATAAGGTACCCGCCGTGCTAGAGATCATCTATAAAATTACGTTCTGATTCGCTTCTTGTAGCTCCTGTCATCTCTTTATCCTTCTTTATAGCGCCCGATGACATTTTGATCCTGAGACTTTTATATTGTACTGCCTCCTCGTCTCCTGAAAATGGTGGTTCCATTTACTTAACCACGTTTTATAAGGAAAAACTCTGAGAAAAAATGAAGTAGTAAAGAACTGAGACTGAAGAGAAAGGACTTGAATCCTTCTCACCGAATTATGAGGACTTGATGGTGACTTGTACATGAGAATTTTTTGATAGCTATTGAAGTAACCTCTCCTGAATGCGTGGCGTTTGTGGTGATGATAATGGGGATACATGGTCAGGCTTGAGGAGCATGGAGGGAGATGGGACAACCCGACCATCACGCTCATCTATCCCAGAAAAGAAAGCATCCCGTAGCGAGGGTGTCATTATTCCTTAGAGATTAATGGTGGCACCAGCCCCCCTGAAGTTCTAAATGGACAATATTTCGTCCTATCCTCACCGTCATAAAGTGATATAAAACTTTCCCCTTCTTTTTTTTCATTCTTTTAATAAAAATATTTGAAGTCTACTTCATTTGACTCGATGCGCCCCTCCTTCCTGTTCCTTTGAAAAATTCTGGGGTCATGTCAGTAATATTTTTTGCCCGTTCTCATGGGATAGCTTTCGGACTAGAGAACAAAAACTTTAACTGACTTCTAGACTGTATTGGGTACAGAAAAGTTTTGGTCATTTGAACGAGATTGATGGGGTGAGAGAATGGGCAGAAGATTTTGGACGACAGTTCACAATTCGGCGCACAAGTCTGACACCTTTAGAAAAATTCTTTTTCCTCTATTATCCTATTCTGAAACTGATCCATCGTCCTCAATTATTGCGAAAAGGCTCTTTATAGAAAGAAATAAAAATTTTGCCAATGTTGTTCACTACAGACGTAATAATTCAGAAGGAAGAACAATAATTATTGTAAAAGAGGTTTTTGGAAAACTTCTTTTTTGAAAAACAAATAAATGGAAAAGAAGGCGACAGGCTAACCTCTTTTTGATTTATTTTTCTAAAAACTTTTCATTTGGGTTTCACGCTGTTTATTCAACAATAACTTCAAAGAAGGAAAATCTTAAGAAGCAATCCCAGCGTAGCGCCAGCATTGGTTTTCTTTTCATTCACTCTCCCACTTCTAGTTCATTCAAAAAACGGTAAGATTTTAAGGGTGTCCAAGTCGAGTCAATCCCACTTAACGTAAGAGTCAACTTGAAGGTGAGGAACCCTGTCTTCAAGCCAGAAAAAAAAAATCAATCCAGACATTTTTGGATGAAGACGCCGTAAACCAGAATTAAAAAAAAATTCAAGTCGGGTATTTTGATGAAGTCACATCCGCAGTTTGTAAATTAATCGGAAATTAGATTTATAAGAGAAATTGATTACGTGGGTAAAATCACCCCGCTCAAACGACAAGAATGGCACCTACCCTACTTTCTGAAATCAAAATGGTATCCGGTCATATTTCAGGTGAACAGACCTTGATATCGAGTTCATCGAGTTTCTACCGCTCTGCTGCGGTTAGTTACTACCTGCACTCCAGGAAATGGAATCTTCGATCAAAGTTTACTAAGAGGATTGCTTGATTTCACTAATGCAGTCCTATACCTTTTTAATTTTTCGCATTACATAATTTGAATAAACAGTAGCCAT
The DNA here is from genome assembly GCA_019776545.1 of Brachystomella parvula. Taxonomy (NCBI): domain Eukaryota; kingdom Metazoa; phylum Arthropoda; class Collembola; order Poduromorpha; family Brachystomellidae; genus Brachystomella; species Brachystomella parvula. The sequence continues at coordinate 2,146 of JABASM010002829.1, read as the reverse complement.
TCTCATCTCATCATTTTGTCATAACTTTAGCAAGGCCTAATTTTTTAGCTGCTGGAAACCATTTTCTGAAAGAGGTATAAGAATCACCTCCAGCCTCAAACCAGGATATAGTATTTCATTTGCATTCCAAGATGTCTGTTCCTGTATTTTAATCCCCTGAATAATAAGAGTGACTCAGAACCGTGCTGTGGGGAGAAGTGAAGGTTAATGGGAACGGCTTAACTCTGTTCATAATACAGTAACTAGTTAAAATAAAGAATAGAGTAGAATGAGCCTTCTTTCCTATTAGAGCCACCACCAAAACTTATTTAGGCAGGACACAGACATGTTGGTCTTCGTAAGGAGTATTGGGTTACATCTGCATCTGCCTACTTTCCTCTTCGGAAATTTGATATGACTCTGGTATGGTTCCATCAGAACCATCCATCCACGGAGACGCTGCTACTATACTAAAACGTCCTTAACTATTACCACTACCAAGAGCACTCCTCTGTGGCGAGGGATGAAGATCTTTCGCTAGCTCCTGTAACCCATCATCAGTTCCAGAGGGTGGGGGCTTCTTCACCCAAAGTCACTGGGGAGACAAGGTGGGGTCCTCCCCAGGAAAAATGTAAAACAAAAGGACCGTGAGCTTGGGTTACATGATGACTTCTCAGAGTTGGGTAAGTTAGTACCACCACTGGACCCGAGTTGAGGAGTTCCAGAGGAGGCTTGACAGGGGTCCCCTTGGTGTGGGGGCCTCATTCCTATTAACACGCTGCTCCTCATTTTCCAGTTATTTCGTTATTTGTTTTTTTAAGCTTCGAAGGGACAGTACATAAAATCAGGCTCAATTCATTTGAGGAACACAAGGAGAGTTTTAATAGGCTTCATAAACATCCTTTCTCAAGAGGTATTGGTATAGGAGTGGAAAGGTCAAAATCGCTTCTGTTCCATGAAATCAGGGGCACTTTGAATGAATTAAGAATTATTTTTTCAAAAATGGTATTCTTGCCAGCCTCATTAGAATACAATTTTCTGTAGAATTTTACGATTTTTAAAAATTACAGAGAAACCGAGCATCTAGTTTTTGAAATCTTTCTGAACCTTAATTTTGCTGTTCACGTGGTGGACTGGAAATTTGCTTGCAAGAATGCACATAATTTTCTCATCAATTTCTGACACGCTAAGCAAATAAAGCTACAATTAGCATTGCCTATTCTTTTTCATATCAGTCGAGAAATAAATAAAAAATGGGCAGAAGCATTTTATACTTTCCGGTTTCCTCATTGTTTCACGAAAGTTTAGAAAGTGACAGGCTCAGTAGCACCTTGTATAGGCCCACATTTCAAAAGCATCAGACGGAAAAGGGTCTTCTGTGTGGGAAAGGTCAAGTACCATGGAAGATGATGACGATGATGACTTTTTCATGAGGTTTCAAAGTAAAACTTTCAAACAATGGTAATTGTTTGCTTGAGCTTTCTTTGAAAACTACTGAAGAAGGGATCTTGACACTGGGCAGAATAATGGGACCTTCAGAAAGTAATGTCTTCGACTACTGTCTACCATAGTTCATGCTTTCTGCAATTTCTCATAAAAGGGTTTATAACTCCATCTACTCAATTGTTATATTATTATGAAGAAGGAAGGAAGTCTGAAAGGTTCAGACTCATGATAAGGTACCCGCCGTGCTAGAGATCATCTATAAAATTACGTTCTGATTCGCTTCTTGTAGCTCCTGTCATCTCTTTATCCTTCTTTATAGCGCCCGATGACATTTTGATCCTGAGACTTTTATATTGTACTGCCTCCTCGTCTCCTGAAAATGGTGGTTCCATTTACTTAACCACGTTTTATAAGGAAAAACTCTGAGAAAAAATGAAGTAGTAAAGAACTGAGACTGAAGAGAAAGGACTTGAATCCTTCTCACCGAATTATGAGGACTTGATGGTGACTTGTACATGAGAATTTTTTGATAGCTATTGAAGTAACCTCTCCTGAATGCGTGGCGTTTGTGGTGATGATAATGGGGATACATGGTCAGGCTTGAGGAGCATGGAGGGAGATGGGACAACCCGACCATCACGCTCATCTATCCCAGAAAAGAAAGCATCCCGTAGCGAGGGTGTCATTATTCCTTAGAGATTAATGGTGGCACCAGCCCCCC
>JABASM010002828.1:0-10243 GCA_019776545.1 Brachystomella parvula | reverse complement strand
AAACAAAAAATTGGGCTTTTAAAAAAACCTCAGACGAAATATTAAACGGCCAATTGTATCTGGCGGATTTTTGAAATTTAGTATATAAGTAATCCATGAGCTCAGAAACTAACTAAGTTTGTACGGGCCACAAAGCCCTGATCCCCTTAAACTCTGCAGGTCATCAAAGGTCAGCAACTTAATCTCACATATACGGGCTAAAAGTCAACCGAAAGTGGTTGGACCTTATGAAAAATATGGGCCTTATAGAGGTCGCCAAATGTTACCGGTATATGGTCGGAAGGGTCATATGTGGTCAATGTTTAGAATCAAGGAAACAAAAGCCATGTCGACTGACGTACCGCTAGCCCGGATCCTTTGGTCAAGTTAATGACTTTTGGTGCCCTGTAGAGGTCAAGGCAGTAGGATACGCACAGTCTGTGACCAAAACGAACGTTGTCCTGAAAATATGGACTACTTATTACGAAACGCTAGACTGATATATATACCAAGTTCAGTAAGGACGAATCGGAAATTTCTTTGTGCTGCCCTTGCAGAGTGGATTTGTATAAGCTCCGCGACGATGAAGCGAACGCGCTAAGGTAAGATGACTAAGTTTCTCCATAGCAAAGTCATTATTTTCATCGCTTCATTCTGTGGAGACGCTGAATTTTAAATTTTGAAACGCAGGAAGGATGGTGGAACAGTAGACCACACAGTTGACCAGGAAAGCTCTGGAGAGCCCGACTCTAGCTCAGAGCAGCAGGACTCCAATATAGATGAGGAAATACCCGGCCCATCATTCTCTATCTCAAGGTTTGTTTGAAGGGAAAATCTTATTCTGAAAGCTTGCTGCTAACTAGAGATTTCTGTTATAAACGAAGTTCCGTGGTTTTTAATGATTTCACTTACAAGAGATTTCTTGGTTTCCAGGAGACGAGAATATGAGAGTTCAAAGGAAAAAGAATTCCAGGACCCTTCAAACGATGAAGATTTTGAGGACCCCGAAGAGTCGTTGCATGTGATCGGAAGCACCCTTGCGTCAGCGGGAGTAAGCCCAGTCAAAGCGACCAGAAAGCGACACATGGCCACTGAAATAAAGACGAAGTATCCCCAGTTGAAGCGAAATCTTAATCGAAAGTATCGGATCCTCTCCGGTGGGATTGACCTTACTCCGCAGAGGAAGCATACTTCAGAACCATGTCAAAAATGCGACGAACCTATATCTATCTTGGTTACGGCTTTCCAGAAGGCAGAAACTGTGAGAGAGAAGTACAGGATTCTCACTTGTTCACCCAAGTCTGTCAGAATCAAGGACATGGTGGAGCGCTTCGGCTGCAGCACACACATGGCAAGAACAGCATCCAAGCTGAGAAAAAGGCTAGGGCCTTACAGTTGTCCACCAAAAAGACTTGGAAACACACTTCCAGAGTCTACCGTCATTGCCATAAAATCATTCTACCTGGATGACAGCAACAGCAGGCCTGAACCCGGAATAAGAGAAACCATCTTAGTCAAGGATCCAGCAACAAATAAAAGGCATCCAACAGCCAAGAGAAAAATGCTTCTCACGTTGGAAGAGTTGTACCTGGAGTACAGAAAGAAGCATGAAGGAAAGCCTGAGTACAAAGTTGGGCTCTCGAAGTTCGCAGCGTTACGACCCAAGCAGTGTACCTGGGCAGGACCGCGGGGATTCCACAGGACCTGCACTTGCATTGTGCACGAAAATTTCAAGCTTCTGCTCAGTGCCTGTGGGAATGAGAAGTCCGATACTAAAGAGACCCTTGCACAATTTGTTTGTTCGACCGATAATGAGAAGTGCATGCTTGGGGCGTGCGTGGATTGCCCGAAGCTAGAAAATCTCGAATCCTTGATAAAGGAATCGGACGCTAATTCTGTAACGAGACTTTATTACTGGACCAGCACGGACCGAACTGAACTGCTTGATGTGGAAGTTTCAAGAGAAGACCTCAAGAAGCAGCTCAATTCTACCATTCCAAAAATACTGGAGCATCACTTTGTCACAAAGAAGCAGAGGGAATTTCTAGAAGCCCTAAAAGAAAAGCTCAAAGAGGAAGACAGCTTGATGCTTCAAGTGGACTATGCTCAAAATTATAGCTTCATTGTTCAGGATTCAGTTCAAGGCGCACACTGGACTAATAATCAGGCCACCGTTCATCCGTTCGTAGCGCATTGGTATGACAAGGAGCTAGACAAGTATTTCTACAAAAGTTACGTCGTGTTGAGCGACGAGCTTGGTCACAACGCGTCCTCATACCATGCCTTTAAATGCCGGGTGGTCTCTCGCATCCAGGAAGAGGTTCGAGATGGAAAGATTGCCCCGTTTAGTAAAATTTATTATGTATCAGACGGGGCTGCGCAGCAGTACAAAAATGTTAGTAATTTCACTAATCTTTTGTACCACAATCAAGATTTCCAAGGATTGGAAGCAGAGTGGCACTTCACTGCAACCGCCCATGGTAAATCAACATGTGATGCCATCTCAGCGGTGGTGAAGAGGTTAGCTCGTTTGCTGAGCCTGCAAGGCGTGAAAATCAGAGACGTGCAAGAAATGTACGATGCTTTATCCAAGAAGTTTTTCGGAGGAAAAGGATCCTGACGAAACTGTAGAAATCATGCTAATCAAGCAGGTTTTATATCTATTTCTAATTTTGGCATTTGTAAAGTTTTCATAGATTTTTTGTTTTCAGGAAGAAGTTGCAAGCCTTGCAGCTCATCTGCCCGCCCGATACTCGGCTTCCAAAACAGTGAAGGGAACGCGAAAGATGCACGCCTTCATTCCCGCTTCTAACACTCATGTCCACGCCAAGCAGTACTCCTCATCTGAAACATCAACGTTGAAACGGGTCATTTATAGCGATCTAAAACCAGTTGGAGAACCCAGTTCAGCGCTTGCATCAGAGCTTGATTTAGAAGAGGAGGAAGAGACGGAATCCCAACATGTGCTGCACCCTTCTATTAATCAGCACGTGGCGTTCGTGTTTTGTAACACTTGGCAGCTGGGCATGGTTACTCAGGCACAGGAGGAAGTAGAAGACGTGGAGGTTCACATCAAATTCATGAAAAAGACGGCGAAAGGAAGATTCGTGTGGCCAGAAGCAGACAAATATGACTTCGTGCTGAAATCTGACCTGCTTTGCCCTATCGATGTCCCAATTCTTACCAGCACTACCAGACAAATCTATGCCATTACCCAAGATGAGCTTAATCGCATTGAGCTCTTGTTTTCCAGTCGCGGTTAAATTCTTATTCTATCTACCCATTCTTATTCTATCTACCCATTCTTATTCAATCCACCCATTCTTATTCTATCTAGCCATTCTTATTCTATCAACAAATTCTTATTCTAACACAATGCAATTAGCTCATCGGTTTCCTCCATCCTGGGTACTGATAGCGAAGGGATGGAGAGGCAAGCTCGCGCCGCAGACCAAGTGGAGCTGCTAGCGACAAGTAGGATCTCATTAGTCCGAACATTCTAGCGAAAGGGTTTTTTTGTAAATTTTTTCCCTAACAAACAAAAAAAAAAACCAGTGCAAAGAAAGACCGGCTTGACGTGCCGCACTGGCTTTGTAACTAAGAGTCTTTCGGAAGTATTATGAAATATTTGTATTCCGGAGAACGTAAGTTAAAAGTTTGGGAACCCAAAACTGAAAATAAGTTCGGTGGGGTTTAGGGGCAGCGAGAATGGTAAATTAAAGCATGGAAAATTTTTCATTGCGTGAGAAATTTCGTAATTCGAATTTCCGTAAAGCACTCTGCTTCATCAACTTCAAAACCGTTTTTCATATTCTAAAAAAAATTAAATGTTATTAAAAAAAAAAAAAAAAATTGAAAATTCGGGAAATTTTGAAAAGTGGTCGAAATCGATTCGGAAGGTCATGAAACGAATTTCTAAGCTGAAATCGAGATTTCGAATTTTTCAAAAGTACTTAGAGAAATTTTAGTTTTTTTTTGCGCTATTTTTAGCGACTTTGCCGCGCCCTGCAGGGTACACCTTTCCGAATTAAGAAATTTGGTTAAAACACCTCCTAGCAAATACAACTAGGAGTCAAATNATTTGGTTAAAACGCCTCCTAGCAAATACAACTAGGAGTCAAATGCAAAAAACCCGACCTCAATATCTCCTCCCATGACCCCGCACTGGCGACCCCAAGTAGCCGACCCATACTACACAAAAACTGTCATGGCGGCCGACTGGTTTCGAATTTTCGAAAAACTTCTTCACAGTCTTGCTAAGCTACCCAAGCTTTACCACTAGTGTAAGTTTCAGGTCAATCGGTGACCTACGTGACTTTTTTTGTTTAAAATTTTGCTGCTTTCACATGGACCCTCTCATTAGTCAGATTGCATTTGGAATGCAGTAAGAATGCCTTCAGAATGTTTCCAGAATAGGGGGTTTAAGGCTTTTTTACGATTTGGTTCTAGAGGCCATAGTGTTTTTTGTAGCCAAAAAATCCTATGGCCTCCGAGTCAAACCTTAAAAATGCTCTGCATCTAAAAACCCCTAATGCCTTCGAAAATTGTCTTCGTCGGTGTTCTTACAGGGTGCTTTGCAGTTTTGCTTCTCTTTTGTACAACTTTTTCGTCTGCACAAGTTGGGCTAGGCATTAAATAAAATTAAAGTTTTAATGGCTTGCTTTCTTTAAATAAATGGAATTAATTATTAGCAGGAGATTTCTGACCTTCTGACCTCAATTTAAATAAAATAATAAAAATCTAGGTCAGTTTCTCACGAATTTTGATTGGTTGGGAAGGCGAAAGAGTTTCTCCCGCGGGATTCAAAATCAGCCCAGTTTTCTGAAAAGATCAGGTGATCGAAAAAAGCACGCGAAGAAGCGAGGAGTGATTAATTTCACCAGAAAAGTAATTTAATTTACCTGCAGTTGGCAGTTCAATTCATTTTTAGCTTTTTCAGTTAAATTAAGGGACGAATAATGGAGGATCAGGTTAATCTGCTGTTCAGCCTCTCTCAACCCAAGGATATTCGACAAGCAAATACTCAAGGAGGTGGACGAAGCCGTCAATACTCAGGTAATGGGGTTACTCAAGGACAGGAAGATATCTGGGATCAAGTGGGACTTAAGTATTACAGTCACTACGACCAGGGCTATGGGGACTCATCTCCAGATGAATACTCACCTAGCCTACTCCAATTAGTAAACATTCTCCGACTAACTGTCGATTGCCCTGCTGCTGATCTGCAAGCCGAAGCTCGGAAGCTTTTAAAAGATTTAGAGGTAATTTGAGCTTCGAATGCCTCGTTAGTCCACGCGGAGGTCAGAGTCGTTGAGGGGGAAGCAGGGCAGAGACGAACTTGTTTCCCCCTCAAATGACTCCGTCCTCCGTGGTGACTAAAGAGGCATACTATAGTTTCATAAGGCCATAGCCATTTCTTTGTTCTTCTAGTTACGCGGCATTTCTATACCCAGGCCAATCTTCACCAGTCCTTCGTGTTTCATTCCTCCTCTTAAGGTATACTAGCATTGCTATTAATTAGGCTATATGGTGTAGCTAGCTGACTGATCTCATTTAATTTGATTCAGTGTCCGAGGATTTCCGTAAGCAGTCGCTCAGGCAATACGGGAGACGCTGATGCGGTGGAAGGGCTTTCTACTGATGGTGCTGAATTACAAATCGACGAACGAAATTCAACTGTGATAAACTCTGGAGGAATTTCCCCCAGTGGGTGCTCTAAATACGACAAGGCTGTGAGTTTATCTTACTTTTTATCAGTCATCACCTTTTGAATTATTAGTCACTATGAGTAAGCCGGTTGGTTTGAACAAACTCTTTCAGCGCTTAGACTTGCTAAGCAAACATAAACACTTGGGGAAGTGGGAAGCGACCAGATCATCCATTCCCATCTATTCTCCAGATCCAGATGCTTGTTTTTAACAATTGAGATTTCAGGGTATGACTCAAAGAGAGAGGATTTATTGATAAGTTGAATCGGTTTCAGTTTGACAGATTACATCAGCAGAGGTATGAATAATTTTAGTTCTGACACGTATTCCGCGGTTACGGTTTCAGACATTCGGTTAGGGACATTTGGTCAGGAACTCCAATTTCAATTATTTGAAAGTGATGATTTATGTATGGTTTGTTCTGACTCACTAAAAAGCCCAGTGAGTTAAGGCTTATTTCTTGGATGCTGCATCACAATTTCAAATTTTAATGAAACGTATCGTTACTTCTAGCCAAGCAACCCTTGATTTCTAAGAATCCTGTGCCAGGTGTCAGGATCCTTGACTTTGATTTTACGCCAGATTCTGTTTTTGCATCAACTGAATTGTTGAGTTTGACGTTCCAAGCCTGTACCAAATACTTGATAGGTTAGGGTAGGATAATCTAGAAGTTGATAATTTTCCTGGTATAATTTCTTTCCATCGATTAGTTGGGTGGGACTTGGCGGGTATGGCACTCGTTGCCGAGTGTTTTTTTCCACTCGTAATACCTCTTATGCATGACTTTGGGCTAAGAAGGAGAAAAGCTCAAGCTGTTGCTATGTGCCTTGTTCGTGAGCAGAAATCTTCGCCCTGGAAATTATTGTTCTCGTGCATATAAAGTTGAATTGATATGATGCACAGCAGAATTTAGAATCCAGCAGATTTCTGCCATCATGCCTAATTTTGGATGCTGAATTAATAAGCAGTATTTCCGGTTCTTTATTTTCTTTTTCTTTTTCTAGAAATTGTTTCTAAGGGCCTAGGATTCTTTGTAGGCTGCTTGACTCAAGTTGAAAATCCTTGACTGAAAATTACAAGACTTGGCTGCTTGCAAGGCAACTAATTTTATTTTGAGGGTTTCTAACTCTTGCTTTCGTTTTATTTTGGAAAAGGCTTGAGGGGAGGAAGGTTTAGATGAGTCAGCAGTAGAGCTTTCCCAGCTGATTCCATTCTTCCCATTCTGATCCTCCGGCTGATCATCATCCCAAGCTACCTCTCCTTTGTTACTCGGAGATTTGCTTGCTCCTGCTGGTGGGCTGGATTTGGTAGGATTTGGTAGGTCCTCAACTCAAGTGGCTCTTGCTTTGGGTAAAAAGCAAAAAAAGAACGGCGAGTTTTAGCGAAGCTCCTCAATTTTCTTTTCATTCTCTTTGCAAATGCCGAGTAGAGCAGAGCTCATCTCGGTCTCTCAAATAAATTTTGATTGAGTAAATTTTTTATTAGTACTCTGACGAGATTCCTGGCTGGGGTCTTTTAATTTCTAAAGTATACGAGAAGAGATTGGTGGATACGGAGCCACCAAACCTGAAATTATGATTGACATCTTTGATAATCCGAATCCGTGCCCGGGTGCTACAGCCGGCAGTGGCGGTGGGCCTAGCTTCAGTCAACCGGAGGCATCCGGTGAGGCTGAGCCACCTTCCGAGGAGACAACGACCAAAGTGGATGAGAGGCTCGTGTTCCCGGGTGGGATCGTGGTCACAAGTTCGGAGGATGAGAATGGGATGTGCTATGTCCAACATGGTCTCATCCACAGTGAGCCAGAGTATCACCGGAAGCCAGCCTATGGCTCGGCTGTACAATGGACTGAGCTAACCTCAAGAATTTTCTATGGTGACCAGGCAGAGTTGGCTGGGGATGGAAATCTTACAGATTCTCAAATGCGGGATTTCTATAATTATAGTATTGGAGTGGGTCATGATGGTTTTGACGTAAGTTTTTAATTGTTTTTCTTATTTTCTCCGGTCTGTTAGATAACTTTCATGAGCCTTCGAATCGCATAGCGTGTTACATATAGTATAATTGCTTTTAATTCTACTCGAATAATTATTTGGTAAGGAGGATCGAGGATGATTGTGTAGCAAATGTGCTGAATAGCCTTGAGATCAAGGGTGTGAAGTTGGGATGATGCTTCGGGGCGTCTTCTGATATAAATCTGCCTTGTTTTCTTGCCAAAGTTTTGAGGGCATGTTGTCACTCGAGACTCGAGCCATTTTTTTTTTGATTTCCATGGATTTAATTAAATTCAGTTAGACACCGGAGGCTCAGACACGTGCCTGACTACCATCCATTTTCATCACACTCAATTCTCAGGTTGACGAAAAAGTAATTGTACGTTCCTGTGAGATTTGATAGGGTTCCTTGAATTTTTCTTTTGTAGTACGCCTATATTAAAGCAGTTCCCATTTCTTTCTAATTTTATTTTAAGCCCTACGATTCTATAGGCAGATTCGAAACTCTCGTGAGCTTTCCCCGGGAAGACTTCGGTAAGATCCAAGGTCACCTTCTACTTTCTCTCCACTTTTCTCCAAAGAATCAATATGTTGCCAAGGAAGGTGAAATTGCATTCTCCGAGGTCTCCTTATTTAATTCCGCCGACTTACATTTCACCTTGGCCGGTGGTGACTGCTCCATTGATTTTTTAAATTCAAAATCGATGCAGCTTGGTATCATCTTCTCATCTTTTTGGAGATCTCCAAAAATATCTCAACCTCCATGGTCCTTTCCTGGAAAATTTTCCAGCTTTCTGTGTTATATTATTTGAGTGTTTTTCAAGGCTTGGCCTTGATTAATGTCTTCCTGGCCTAGTTCAATGTTCAATTGACTGCCAGAGATTTAGATTTGATGAGTTTTTGGAGATGATACAAAGGTCAGAGGTCTTATTTTATTTTTGGCCTTCGTAAAACTTTTTTTTTTTTTCCTCATTTCATCTGCAGTTCTGATCACGCCAGGAATGCAACAATATGGATTCTCTTGCTGCTGTGCTTGCTATTTCTGTAACTGCATCTTCCATCACTACTGGTTTACTAAACGTCATTTCCATCCTTGACTTTTCATCTGTCATTATGTTCAATCTTTGTAGTTAGGGGTCATTGAACGTGGTTTTTTCTGCTGCCAGAATAAAAAGCCCTTTGTTTACATTCATCTCTTTTGCGAAAGATCTTAAGCTGAGGCTGTTGAAATTTTTCTTCTATGTGATTCCAAGAAATTTACACTAGAGGCATGCCAGCTGGAGATAACTAAATGGGCTGCTGTTGTATAACGTGTACACATAACACATCTAGCCCGATACTTCAGCGAATGATACGTATATACGTAGAGGGTCATAGGATGAAGGTGATTTGGCTTATCGCTTTACGTCTTGTAGCTGAGGTCAGGTCACTTTCTCCTCTTAGAGATAGTGCCAGAATCCTCCTCTTATTTTTCTTTGGCCTTCCTTGCCAATCAAAATCCAGTTTTCTCGCCTGCATTGTGTAATTCTGCCGTTTTCTTGCAGCATCTCATCGAATTCATTTTTATTCTGCAATGAGCCCCAAGAAGAAATTTTATTTCTCATAGAGAAACAATATTTGTCGGATTTCCAACAATTTTACAGTAGGAAAATGTAATTATTGGAGGAAATCTATTTTGTAATTCCCCATGGCCTTAATTTGAGTTTAAAATAATTCTGAGTCATGTTTTACACTATGAAAATTTAACCACGATTAAATCATGAGTTTGTGTTAGATTATTGATATTAGAATCTGTTTTTCCGTGTTTTCGGAGGTATCACGTTCTCGACTCTGGGGCTTAGGGTTAAAGGTTGATGTCCGTAGCCTTCAGGAGTATTTACAGAGGATGGAATAATAATTCTTTTTACCTTGGCATGAGATGCGGATGCCTGAGCTGACTCTCTAAGCTTAGAGACCTAGTAATCAGGATCTAGAATTACAAAATTGCTCATCATGCTCTTTCCCTGGCTGTGGGAGATCTGCTCGTAGTTTATTGGTATTTAATAGTTTCAATGTTATTTTTTCCACGACTAACACGTGGAGGGAAGGAAGTGATTAGTTCTACTAATAATCTCTAATAGTTAATCATAGTTTTGTCCTAATTTGATTCTGATTTGAGGAAACTAAACTTCACGAAAACAACAATAATTTTTTGGGGACAATGGCCTCGGGCTCAATTTAGGCTTTTGTTTCCTAATTAAATTGATTACAGTAGATTTTTTTAATTCAATTCCAGGGGAGGAAGATGAGTTAATCTGGTTGAAAGTAGAGGAAATCAAATCGTGGTTAATTAAAATGGATGGAGAGGTCAATCTCTTCCGTGCTTGGCGGACCGGGTCAGGGATAATCCTACGGGGGCAATAAGCTCAAGAATAACAAGCTTGGTTGTTGTTGTTTGTGGTTTCGGAAGATGGTCATTTTGGTTCCAGGGTAAATTAGACCCGTGGAGCCTGAAGATAAATGAGTCATAAAATAAATTGGCGCGTGGGAATTCCTGTGCTCATTTTGCTCAAGCTAATTTTT
>JABASM010002827.1:0-10244 GCA_019776545.1 Brachystomella parvula | reverse complement strand
CAGGTTAATCCCACTAATCCCTTTTCTGAAAAAGAGATGGGAAGTTACTCTACCCTCTCTTATAGTCTTTAAATACCCTGAGGATGGTAGCTTTGTGAAAAGTACTTACGAATATTATTCTGAACTGAATACCATATAAAGTTACAAAACAGCCCACCTCCCCTGTTCCTAGTAAAGGCCCCAGATTAAAGAATTAAAATAAAATTAGAGGACTCTCTCATTTTCTTATATTTTAACAATTACACTTCCCAGCGTGTACTTGAGGGTTTTGGCTGTTGATTTGAAAGTATACTATAACCTATATATATAAGCTCAAAAGCTAGAAACAGCGAAGGCTCTGACTTCTGACATGGTGAATGAAGCTTTTGTGGAAAAAAGAGAAATCCTATTAATTAATTTTGTGTCTATTTTTTGTGTGTATCTATCAGATGGACCAGCGAAGTCCAGCACACTATTTTCGATATTTAATAGAGAATTTCTCAAATACAAGTCCCATCATCGCTATTACAGAATCCGTTTTTGACCCCCCAGAAATAGTTAGAGGTCCCATGCCTCTGTTTGGAAATATACGGTATTCTCCATCTGCAATAAGCAAAAATACCCTTGGTCCCTTCTTCGTGATCCGTAAACCCTATTTTTCAAGCTAAGTTCAATTTGTATACCGTATATTTCCAAACAAAGGCCCGGGGCCTCTAATTTTTTTTTGGAGGCTCAGGAGGGGGCCTCTAATAGGAATGGGGCGTCTAATGGAGAGAGGCCTCTATAAAAAAGTCAGAAATCTTTCGTTGCTCATATTGCTCAATTTAGCAGGTAAAATACTTTCGATGTGCAACTTTAACCGGTAAATTCACAAACTCCACAAAAAGGTGGCCCGATCTGCTGAATATTCACACCCTGGTGAACGTAAACGATTAAAATTTGTGTCTATTTGACCTTTGAACGTCACCAAAGGCCAGTCAGTTGACTTTTCTAAGTGACGGGTCAACTGGAAATTTTAGCTGCATTGATTCTGAAGTGTAGCATACTTGACTTTCTGACGTACATGGTCAGGAGAGCCCATTGAATGCACTGGCTAAGCTTTGGTAACCCTGAGGCCATTTTGTAGGTCAGAAGGGTCAAGCGCGTTATACTTTCAGTCTTTCCTGGTCGCGTTATTCGGTGGCTCGGTCACAAGTGCAAACGCTGAATTCGTAGGCCCGGCCGCTGAGTTCCTCGGCCCTTGCCACTGAATTCCTTGGCCTTGGCCACTGAATTCGTCGTCTGGGCGCTGAATTTGACCAGATCTCGAGAAATACTCAAAAGAACGAGAAACATAATTGAAAATCTGCAAAATATCAATATCTTTCAAATTCAGCATTTAAAACAAACTTTTGCCCGTAGATTCCATCCCCGAAATCCGAAAAACTGGCCGGCTCGCTGAATTCAGCGCCCGGGCCTACGAATTCAGCGTTTTTGTCATTCATTCACCACCAGGTCGCCGAATTACGCGACCGCGACAGGCTGATTTTTAAAATCAGGGAATAAAGACAGAGAAAAATTTTAATTTGAAAAATCCGAAATTTAATTTGAATAAAAGTTCTTTTCGGGATGCCCTGAGTCAATCCTCGACCATGTTGCGAAATTCGTATTTTTTCGATTTTTTTTTTCAAAATTTTATAATTTTGTTTTCGGGTTTATCTTTGTTTTTTGGCATGAATAAAACGCCAGCCTAAAGCTTGATACCAAAAAAATTCAAAAGAAAATGAATTTAACGAACTTAAAGAAAAACGTTGCAGGGAGGCTTATGTTAGGGATGGGGCCTCTATTTGGGAGGGGCCTTTAATTTTAATGTTAAGTAAATAGTATTACAAAATTTAAAAATAAATGAGGAGCTTGTTTCAGCCAGGGCTGGTAACAGTTCACCTGTTGCAGATGCATGGCACTAACAGTACAAATTTGCTTTCTCCTTGCATCTGGTTTTGCATCTGTGGCTTGGAAATGGGGAGCGTGCCCCTGTCCTTCCTCCTTGAATTTTTTCTAAAGTAAACGCAGGTGTTTCTCAGGATCCTTTATTTGTGAGGGCTGCAAAACTACTGACCTTGTGTTAGAGGTACAGGAACAGGAAGTCTACTCATTTCATTTCATAATCCCAGGTATTGGATCCACAATACCTTTTACTTACAGCCTTATTTCCGCAGAATGATTTTCTGGAGTGCCACAAGCGGAAGTTCTACTACCGTTACGAAAGAGGAAAAAGCCTAGTTAAATTTGATTAGTCTGCATCCATGAGCAAGCGGAATATAAACGAAATAGTCAAGAAAAGCTTCTTTTATGAATTCGAAAATAGCACGGATGTGACTGATCAGGTTTTGAAAAAATGACTATGATACTGATGAGTAAAACTAAAAGGTTTGCGTTCTTGGAGGAACATCTGGGTAGAAACACATTCAAAGTATCCTATAATTGGATTTCCGTGAGGAATACTAAAATTCAATTATTCCTAAAAAATTAAATGAGACTTCAAGTCCTTGTGAGCAAAGGGGTAAAAATAAAGTTGTGAACTAAGGAGTTCGAAGAGTGAGTTAGCACAGCTTCTGCACTGCATCATAATAAATATCCCCTATTCGGCGTGACTTGTAGAGAAGGGAAAATGCTATGCTTTGCAAAAACTAAGAAAGCAAGTCTCAGGAGTCTCAGGTGCAAAACCAAAACATTTTTTTTTATATAATTAACTTGACTACGCTTGTATTCAAACAACAAATGTCAACCATTGGTTAGAAATATTTGATTAATATATCTCTCTTAATTTCTAAAATCGGACCTTCCTATTATTTTGTGAACTACCACTCCTTCCCCCATCGACTTCTTTTACAGAATAATAACAAAAACTCAGGTAGGGCAGGAGGGTCAACAATAATAGTATATTCTAAAAGTCCGATTTTTGACTACGATTTTGTTCTGAACAACTTCCAGCTCATCAACTCTTACGCTTCATTGTGATTTGTTCTACGACCCCGTTTGAAGATTAAATCACAACAATCCAACTGCTCCATGAATTCCTCTTCACAATATTTTCATCTATTGACTCAGTATAATTTCTAGCTCAATAGTATTGCCCTTGAATAGACGATAACAGTACGGTAAATAGTACCAGAATATTTTAAGAGACTACTACATCGATTAAAGCAAAATTACTTTCAACTATATGAAAATGACAAATAAATTGTTTTTGGCTAAGTGAAATGCTCGTTTTTGCAGAATTATTTTGGCCTGCTATTTGACGAGACGACTAAGTTGAAGGCTCCATAACATTTGCTAGTCTGGCGACACATCAGCGACTAAATAAGGCATAGAAAAAGTAGTATAGTAGGAATATAGTAGGAGTCATCTTGCCTTCTAACTTGCTAGTACAATAGCACTATTAAGGTAAGGAGTCTATCACAACCCTTTCAGTTCTAAAGTAAACAAATTTGAATTCGGTAAACCTAATTGTTAGTATTTTCCACTAATTACCTCTCCTAAAACTCCTGATTGGATGGCAAGTGATTTTTTTTTTCATTTCGTACATGTGTTTGGAAAACGGAAATTGAGCGCTTAATTTCATAATGTTTTAACTTTAGTAGATCACTGGGTGTGTAGTCATTCTGGGGTTCGGATGGTACTTATAAGTCAGTCTATACTCTTCGACGGTCACAGCTCATTTGACTAAAGGTAATGAACAGGGTCTACTTAGGCTGTGGTTGCAGTTGATTTGCAGACATTTCACGAGCCCTCATCTCCAACTCCACTTTGAAATTTTCGATGTCTTGTTGACTTAAAAATAAAATAGACCTATAAGTAACTTATAATGCAATCATTATAAATCTAATTTCTTACCTGATCTGCATGAAGAGAATGCCGTTGATAAGGTTGAGCATGTCGAGTACAGAACCCATGGATGGTGGCTGAATCTGTATCGGCGGTAACCCTTTCCCGTGTGCCATGTCATTTATCTGTAACAAAAAAGTTCCCAGTAATTTCTGATCCCCATTTTTCCAACAATATAAAACCAAAATTCACCTTCCGCTGGAGGACGACGGCCTGCTGCGTAAGATGCTGGAGACAATCTGATGCTTCCTTTGTTTTCTCATGCGTATCTCCAAGTTGCTCCTTATAAATGGAATAAGTCTCCCTTTCATTCATCAACGCAGATCTGAAATCTCCTACAAAAGAAAATCCAGCAATTCAGTTAGCCCAACCACAGCCCATCGCCAGTTATGCCCTTACCAATACAACTTTGTGTCCTTGCAACCAAGTGGTGACCGACTGCTGTTTTGAGGGATCTTGCACCGAAATACTTCTTGTTCAACTCCAACGATTTCTCCAAAAATTTCAGAGACAGCTCATACTCTCCAACGGCGTGAAGAATGAGCCCGATATTACTGTCCAGGAGGGCAACGTGTGGATGGTTTTCGCCGCATATAAGTAAACTCAAGTACCGAGCTCTATAACGGAAAGGGAAGGGATATGAAAATGGTAACGCTATTTCTTCAATAAATTTTGAACCACGTACCTGTACAGGAGTTTAAGGGCTGTAGTCACTTGGTTGTTGGCAAAGCAGTAGAGAGAGAGGTGCGTATATTCTAGGATTGTCATGGGGTGGTCAACTCCAAGGAGACGCTCAGCCATGAAAAGGGCCTTCTGTTGATAAGCCATTGCATCAGCATGCTCTCCCATGACGTAGTTCAGCCTTGCTAACGATCGAAGGCAAAGCGCAATGTCTGGATGCATAGCACCGTAGACATTGTTCAAAAGATTCAATGCCTCGCTCAGAAGCTCATAACCCTCACGGAAGAATCCAGCCGACATCTTGTTCTGTGCCGTTGCTAAGAACGTATACGCATCTGAAGCCTAGAAGAGAAAAAAGTGTTCAATGGCTAAAACACTTCTGATTCCATCAAGGGCTTTTCGATTGAAGGCTTTTTTAAATGCTTTTTTAAATCGGCCTAAGAATTTGGCTCAAGAGACCATAAGGTTTTTTTTTGTTATAAGGCATTTTAACAAAAAATCAAATGGGCCTCTAAGCCGAAATCTTAGGCCGATTTTAAAAAAGCCTTCAATCGAAAAAGTCCCTATTGTATACAGCGAATATTTTACTCAGCTGATCAGTCTTATTCCTCACCCACCTTTGGATCTATATGCTTCACAACTGGGAAGACATTGAGAATATCTTCATGAGTAAAAGTATTAGCGGTAGATTTCCCTGAAGCCGAGCTACGGTTAAACTGATATTCCTTGAGCAGGATTTGTACGCCAGTTTTATAGGCAGAAGGATCGGAGGAGTGAGATGCGTTGAACTCCATACGCCTGTAAGACGGAGTCCAATGAGTCTTGAACATTTTCCGGAAACGTGAATCCATAGTAGGAGGAAATGTCCTTCTTAATTTGTTCCCACAAGGTGGCTGCAGTGAGTTGGGCCCATTCAGTACCATTTGAAGATCCATTGGTGGCTGTTTGCTTTCCTTTGTTTTGCTTATTTTTACTACGTGCACCACCACGAGATTTTGCAGACAAGAATACCTAAAAATAATTTGACAATTTACGACCTGAGTTACCGAGGCGGAAGCTTGACTAAGAAGAAGATCTACCTCTTCACTGTACGCAGGAGGCACAACTGGAGAGCCCACCATGAACATGCAGTTCAGGAAGTGGCTAATTGCCAAACTCTGGTTTACCACATCAACATTCTAGAATATTCAAAATCAAGAAATAATGTTATTAGATTAACTTCAAGCGATGTAGTAGGGTCAATAATTACATGAACTTACATGAACTTGAATATATGGATTAAAAATGTGCTTTGCACTCCGGGCAATAATTTCCATCACTGCAATTGTGGTCATGAAATGGGGTAACTGACCGGTAGTTG
This sequence comes from Brachystomella parvula, assembly GCA_019776545.1. Classification (NCBI taxonomy): domain Eukaryota; kingdom Metazoa; phylum Arthropoda; class Collembola; order Poduromorpha; family Brachystomellidae; genus Brachystomella; species Brachystomella parvula. The sequence continues at coordinate 4,357 of JABASM010002827.1, read as the reverse complement.
AGTGCCCATTGGTTAGAGGAGTTCCGTTAGGAAGGTCCACAATTTTGCTGTCTCCGTCTCCATCACTCCGGCTTTCTCTTTCAAGAAGAAGATGGACGATACGGCCCAAGTATCGAATATTGATCCCACGCATGTGCATGGCAACCGAGAGGGATGCACCATCCATGAGAAGAGCATTTGGTCCGAAAAATGTTGAGCCACTATCCAGGGCGCATGAACTATTAACAATAGATAACCAACCACCAAACCCATAAGCGACTCATGCAGAAAGTGTAACCATTATATCATACTACATATATGGGTAGTATGGAGAACAGAACTTGCTGGCAACAGTAGCAATGGTTTGCTTACTTGTTAGCTGTGATGTCTCGGACGAATGTCGGAATCTGGAGGAGAAGTAGATATTCACATGCCTCTCGATTCAAGCGGACCTGAGTTGCAATCGAAGGGTACTTCTTCGACCTTTGGACCTCACTCGGCTTCCCTTCGGCCCCGTCCTCATCCTTTACATTTGCTGTTTCTATTTCTTCCGGCTCGGCATGACGAACACTAGGGGAGAAGACGTCTGGATTGAAACGCACATCAAATTCGGAGGGTGATAAGGAAGATACTGCCGTTGCAGCATTCCTTATTGCTGTTAGGGTTTGAGCAGTTGATCCTGCACAACAGTACAATAAAAATTATATACTGTTAGTTAGATTCAGAAAATACAATAAAATGAGAAATTACCGTCACTCTTTCCTGGAGATTTTGTAATAGTTTCAACAAATTCAACCGGATCACTGGAATCTTTATTCGGCTCCTCCTCACCCTTCACCTCGTCCTTTGTGCCAACTTCTTCACTCTTCTGAGACTCAATTTCCTTTTGAGATGATTCTTCGAGATCTTGCTCCAGTTTTTGTAACTTGGTTTCTTCAACAATTTGTGTCTTGAATCCAAATTTTTGAAGATGATATGCAGCTACCTTGATGAACGTCATGTACCTCGACTCAACAAAGGCATCGACAAGCTCTTGACGCAAGCAACAGAGCTTGTGTGGATGATCCAATGGATAACCCATCTCTTTAACATCATCAATCAATTCAGCATCAGCATCTGAAGACAGGAAAATTAATTACTAACCTGCTCACGTGCGACACATTGTTAATTAACTGTATTCTCGAGGGAATGTAATACCTTTGAGGAAGTTCACATCTGGTGGAAAGGTTCTGAGGAGATCCAAAATGTAGTGCCTTCCATCATTACCAATGATTCCCTTACACTCGACAGATGAGCATAGCTCCACCCGCTCATCCTTCTCATTTAGGACATAATGTGGGAAGATTTTAAGACGAGGGCCTGCATTCTTTAAGAGCTCCAAGTACTTTTCATTCGTGACCACAGTTTTCCCAAAGTCAATGGAGCCGTACACGACCGACTGATCTTGTTCTCGTTCCAAGATTCCAGGGATGATAGACTGAGCAGTGACCCTGTAGCCTCTATAGTCGATTACCACTGTGCCAAGCGTGTAAAGGCCTTCCAGATCAATGGCACTGTAGGCAGCAACTCCTTGAAGATCGTTTCTGGGTGCCACGTGAGCAGCGGCATCACCACCCAATTCCTTATAGTGATCACGTACCTGTAACCAAACTCCAATATAGAATATATTGGGAAATAGTCTCTTATTGGGAACTCACGTCAAAACCAAGTGAGAAGAAAATATTGGACCAGATAAACATTTGCATCTTATGACTTTCTCCCGGATTGATTGCCATAATGTTTCCATCGATAACAGCTACAGCTCCTCGTGTGGCAGCGGAAACAAAGTCTGAATGCACCTGAAGGTGGAAATCAAATCATAAGCATCCTGCGGCAAAATGAGAGCAAAGAATTTTACCTTAAAAATGGCACGTTCACGAAGCAGACGTTCAGGAAGCGTGGATCGGGGGAGTTCGCGTGTTGACTGCAACTCCTCATTCCAATCCCTCGTTTGCCCAGGAATATGCTCCTCATAGCCAAGCTTGGAAGAAAAAGCTTCTTCCGCTCGTATTGCATCCATATGGTGAGCGATTGTGGGTGAGACCCAAGAGTAGACCTGGTAGGGTGTGGCAACCCTTTCGAACGGATGTCGACTCATTCGCCTTTTCTGGAGCTGAGAAAATGACTTACGAAAGGCCGGGCTAATTTGACTCAGAAGTTCAATGAGAGAATGGCTCAAGAAATTATTGGATTGAGCTGGCAGCGGGTCAAACACCTCCATTGTTGACCGATTGAGATAAAATCCACGAGGGGATGACGTGATGTGGCACGTTTTGTCTTCTAATGTCACAATGAGTAGGTACATCAAGTCACCGTGTAACTTCCGGTAGCCTGGCGGTGGATTCCATCCGGACGCCGCAAGAACCTAAACGAAAAAGGAAGGTCAAAGTAAGCGTTGATCATATCATGCGTTTATTACCTTAAGGCAAGAAATTGGTTTCTGTTCTTTATTATGAGGATGAATTTGGCTCAACAAAATTGAATTTGAAGCTCCGGGCATGATGCAATCGGGCGGAGTACAATCCACGACTCTCTTTTTCCCAGACAGGTCCCCACCACTAACAGCATTTAGGAAAGAAAGCGAAGCACATTCAGTTCCACTATAAGCATCCGCCCAATCTGATGGCTTCAAAAGATCCCTCACATGTTTTACATGAATCCTTGCCTCGCGACAGGTGTAGGGTTCTTCAACAACCTTGGGGAAGAGAATTAATCGATCCTGCAAATATTCAGTCACTGCCATACACCGAACAAACAGCTATACCTTAATAACGGATCCATCCTTCAATCCAGCGATGCTCTTTAACTCAGCAAAATTATCCAGCACGACACCATCCAACTGAAGAGAAAAGCAAGTCCGGTGGCAAGTGTCTTCTCTCTCCATCAGAAGTTGGTGAAGCTCCTGAACTATCTCACTACTTGAGACCTACAAACAAAATTTTTAATTAAGTCACGGCATCGCGAATTCCATTATTTGCTATTCTAAATAAAACTGACCTGAATTTCAAATGGTTCGGCTCCAGGTGCGACAATTTTAATCGTAAGTCCGACATCGTGAACATAGTAGACGTCCTCTGGAGCCTCGGCCTTCCCGTCATCTGCCGAAGGGTCCTTGTCAGTATTTTCGTCCTTTTCTTCAGCCACTTTCTCGGCTGACTCTTGATTTTCTCCGGATTTTTGCTCTGCCTTGTTCACATCCTTAAAGTCGTCAGGGACAGCATTTATGGACTCATTCTCTTTATCCCAATTTTCTTTAGTTCCATTGCATAGACCATTTGACTTAATGGCACATTTTGGTTCAACCTTGTTCACATGTGTGTCTTTGTTGTAACGGTGTAAGCACTCGCTCTCACGCTCTTCATGGCGTCCGATTCCATTCGTATCCATACTGAAGACTCCGGTAGTATAGGCTCCCCGGGTCCCTTTACTGTAAAATTAAAAAAAATGTGTTATTAAATTACTCAGTGCACATGACATGTTCTCGTAATCATCTTTTAACTTCGAACTCTACGTAGCCTGTCGCAGGCGGGGGCGGCATCGCATCATTTACGTAATTAATACATATCCCAGGAAAACAAAGTATCCCAGTTTCCAATAGGAATTTATAAAGGACGGCGCATCTCCTACCTCTCCTAAAATACATGAATAATAATAATAGACTGGGAACCAAACCAATCAGTTTCCAGATACCTTCCCGTTGATTGGTTCCTTTTCCGCTTTGCTGGCTTTAGCCTAAACTCCACTACAATAAAAACCTAAGATATCGCTCCATCTATTCCAAGTAATTATGCGGACTCCTACTACCATATTATATAGCAAAGTAATCAGAAGTAGATAATTTTGTTTGACGATTTCATCATTTGTCTAGAGCCCAGGAGTCAGAAAGTGGGATGCTTAATCCCGGTTGTTTAACAATAGTCACACTGAAAGTAGCACTCTCTCAATAATTCCCTCGAAGGGCCTCTAAAGTCAATTAATGATTTTCCGGTCTTATCTTCTTTTTCTTAAGAATCTCAACATTTCTTGATCTTGAATTACTAATAATAAAAAATAATCATGGGTAAATAATCATGTCCGCTAGGGCTTTAGGCACAGCCTAAGAACCATTACGGCTTATCCGAGAAGGGAAGAATTAAAAAATTGAACGGAGAACGGCCAAGGAAATTGCACGCCGTTTCGAGGACGACAGCAGCGGCATTTGGCGCTATAGGAGCTACACCTCCACCATGGAAAATCCAGCATTTTAAAATTCCGATTTAAGGACGTGCAGAAGGTTTTGTTATTTTTTTTTCGTTTCTATGGCAGATTTTTGAGGTATGCGGTGTTAGTGAGCTGTAAA
>JABASM010002826.1:0-10252 GCA_019776545.1 Brachystomella parvula | reverse complement strand
GGGGGGGGTAGGGCTGTATAGAGGAAAATTAGTGTGAGGAAATATCAACTTATAAATTAATATCCCCCTAGTGCACAATCACTTTCTTCAACTAAATAGGAATTTGTCAGCTCTTTTAATAGGAGAGAGGGACAAAGGGATGAATGGAAGGAGCGGAAGAGCAGTTGCTCCTCTGAACAATTTGTCATTGATTTCCAACGTATAGACAGGCCGTTGGGTGGCTCAACAAAACTTTCCCCGAGATTTGATGGAATAAAACAGTGTAGGATACATTGTACTGGGACAGGAGAGAGTTAGTGAATCTAACTGGAACAAAAGACAAATTGGGTAGTAGTAGTAGTAATAGTAGAGAGAAGTGAAAAGCTAAGGCCATGACTACCCTTAGCAGATGCGCTCGCATATGGTAACTTAGCCTCAAGGTGTCACATTTGGGTGATCAATTGTTGGTCACCTCCCTTTTCACACATGTCCACGAGAGAGAGAGAAAAATCCGAATCAAACTTGCCTTTCCCCCTATATCCATCCCTTAATGACGTTACACCCTTTGGATTTTTTTTTAGGGAAAAAAGTAGGGAAAATTAATTGAAAACTGGAGGAAGGTCAATCGAACTGAAATCAGGGTTTCTATTATGAGGGATTTTCACTAACGATAAAAACTTGGGATTTTACCAAGTCTCGCAGCTTTTTTGTGTATGGTTGCGAAAGTCGGCTTGCTTCTGTCGCTGTGATTCGGAGGTGAGCCTGCGTGAAGATTTGACGTGACTTCGAGAAGTCAATTCGAAACCTACTTTTTATTCAAATTATCACCTCCCGAGTGTCGTGAAACCTCATTCCTAATGCCTGAAATCTAAGGCTGTATCCACGGCTCTTCCTGAAACAGTTGATAAGCTTCCCCATTTCTCAATTTCGCTGTTTAGAGAAAGTCAGATTTCCTTTTTTGAAGCTTCACGAGTCTGTAGCAGACGAAGCTCCCACACCTGCTTCTGAGAAGCTGCGATTTCGCCATTTCGTCGAAATTGAGCATCATAGTAAGTATTCTTGCAGCAAAATTCTGAGCGTTACGTCTGCAAGCTGCGTCAGCCGAAGACGCGTGAAGCTTGAAAAAGCAGAAGCGAATTTTCATAAAAAGCCAAAAGAAAAAGAGCAAAGTTTTTCAACGCCGTTTTCTAATCGTTAAAATAATGAATACCGATTGCCCCAAAATATAACTACCAAAATTGCTAATTTTAAAGAAAAGGTTCCGAATCCACTTCTCGACTTCGTGATAAGTCAAAGCCCCCAAATGCACGCGTAGATCGCAGCAACAAAAGCATGCGGATTTTCATGAACCGCACAAAAAAAGCTGGGAACTTCGCAAAAAGCTGCGAATTTCGTAAAATCGAAGCTATTTTGTGTCCATGAAAATGCCCTATTTGTATCAACCTGACGAAGTCGCATCAAATCTTAACTTCACAGATGCGCCGCCTCCAAATTGCAGCGGCAAAAGCTGGATTTCCGCAATTGTACCAAAAAAGCTGCGAACTTCGCAAAATTTCAGCTATTTAGCGTTATTGAAAAATTCCGTACTAGCTACAATTTTTTATGCAACTTCTCAGTCACCAGTTGGAAGTTCATGAAAACTAGGCCTAGACAGTCGGAGCTAATATACCTGCGATAGGATAGTTGTATTTGCCAATCTTATTTTTTGGATTTCAGCCGTCTTGAAATCACTTCATTAATTTTTACGGTTTCCCAGCTACACTTTTGATGATTTTGCGAGTGGCTCGACGGACATGAATACCTTGAAAAGGGAGGATTTTAATACTGGAAGGTTTTATGGGATGATGGATTAAAGGGCATATTGATCTTCCAATTCTGTGGAAATAAATCCTAGAAATGAAAATCGAGGGATGGGAATTGAGTTCCTTTTCCCTATCCTCTTAACTTGTCATGTTTAATGTCCAAAGGAATAATACGATTTAATTAGAAGTGTGAAATGCTCAGTTTTTGACGGAATTATTTGATTCCTTTCCTCCTGGCAGTAGAATTGGAGTTGGATTGGAATTAGGAATCCTCTCTAAAATTTCAATGGCTTCATCATCAGTTCCTTTGAGACTTCAAAAAAAAAAGGTGAATCAGCTTCAAACCTTCCCAAGAGCTTGCCTTTTCTCTGATCAAGTTGTAAAATATTAGAAGAATGGTAGGGGGATAAGGTTCCTTTGATTTTGATTGGATTTTATGATTTTAAAATTGAAAAGTATGGGTCTCTTTTTGTGGTATCTTCTGGGAAAGTGTATGGATATTCAAAGTGTAGGAAGAAAACCACAGGACGATGGCCACAAAATCCAATAATGGAACGTGAATGAGTTCATTTTTCGGTTTGACGCGTCGCTTGATTTGACATTTTGAAGGGAAAGGAAAAAAGGGTTATCCTTTTGTTCCCTCGCTTTGTTAATCTAATTTCACTTGTCAAGAACTTCCCCTTTGCCTTTCTTCACCATCATCATCACCATCCCACTACTACAACCACCAAAGGAGAGACTCCATTACCTACACACTCTTCCTTTTCCTCTACCTCAAGGGATTCACTTTTTAAAATACTCAAGGAGAAAGAGAGAGAGAGAGAAGAGAAAGAGATAAAAAAATAAGTGAAAGGAGAAAGTGGGAAAGCAGATTGCCTCAGTCCAATTCACGTCTTGGAAAATTTAATTAATTCAAATTTCACTTCTAATCAGCACTATGTTCCCGCCACCACCACCACAGTGTCTTATGAAAAGCAGGCTGATTTTTATTTCCTCTTCACATTTCTTAAGAGGAAGCTGCAAGGAGGAGTGAGGAGGAGGAGTTTTGGAACAGGCTATTGAAAGCCTGAGGAGTGAGGAGGGGAAATAGGAGGAGGGGAAGTAAAACTGAGTGAGAATGAGAAAAGTGGAGAGGAAAATGAGGAGGATATGAGGAGTAGCTGAGGAGTAGAGAAGGAGGTGAAGAAGGGGAGACGAGGGTGATATAAGTAGAGTGAAAAGGGGAAAGGAGAAAACTAAAAAAGACTTAAAATTTTGATCCTTCGACACAAGAAGAAATTTGGATATCAGGTTACAGAACTGTTGCTTTGGATAGATTCCTGGCACTTTTTTGGAAGCCTTTATTCTTTCCTCCTCCTCATTCACTCCTTATTTCCTCCTCTATTTCTCCTCACCGGCTCATCCCACTTTCTCCTCACCGGCTCCTCCCACTTTCTCCTCACCGGCTCCTCCCACTTTCTCCTCACCGGCTCCTCCCACTTTTTCCTTACCGGCTCCCCGCGCTTTTCTCTTCAACGGCTCCTCGCGCTTTCTCCTCATCACCTCCTCGGACCTCCTTCTCGCACTTTCTCCTCACCTCTTCATATCCTCCTCAAAAAACGTAAATCAGCCAAAAAATGGACCCTGATTCTTTTTAGGTATAATTCATGGTGGAGATAAGAAGCATCGTACCATTTTTTCCTTCAAGTTTTTTTCGAAAAGCTGGAAACTGGAAACCATTCGTGGTACATTCGAAAGCCTCAGTCTGAAAATATCAGATTTGCCAGCTCAGCTCTGTGATGATTCCTGATTTTTTTTTAAAATAGGTGAAAGAGGAGGAAAAATAATAAGTCGACTCTTGCAAAAAAATAGAAATAATTTTTTTCCATCATGTATACTATACAAGAAATGATTTTTTGCTTGTTTACGAAAACGTGTAAGGCTGATGTGGCAGTGATGCTGATAGAAGGGAAAAAATAGTTGAACAAAGGAATTACTTAGAGGAGGATGCCTTTTTATTCTGAGGTCTGTTTCCCTATACAGATCCAAAAACCGCAAGAGGAGAGAGAAAGAGTTGGAGAAAGTCATGACAAGGAGAGTGAGCTCGTGAAAAGACAGGGAATGGATGGACGGGAGAATGAAAAGGGAAGAAGAGCACGTATGAATAACCATGGAGATAAGTTAAGAGGAAGAAAAGGAGGAAAAGAGAAAAGGGAGAAAGAAGAAGATATTTGTTTGGATCGATGGGATGCAAATGAAGACGAGGAGAGGAAGGAGAGCGTGGAGAAAAGGAGAGGAAAGACAGTTTCATAAGGAGACAGCAGACTTCATCCTCCTTCCTTCCATTTGTTTGTCAGGAGTCCATTATGCTCTCAGGATCAACCATACACACTTCCTCCGTAAGCTCCCCCCTCCTTCCCCACCCATGCCTTCAAACACCTTTCAAGCATCTAGTCATCTTAGCTGACCTCCTTTCCTCTGCAACGGAATTCTAGATTCCAGATGATGCCTCTTCCGATGAACCACAAATCTACAAATGGAAATTAATCTTCCGCTGTCATTTGCATTTCAGCTAAAGCTAAAGATACTGAAATTTCCGGCAAATCGGCGCATTCGCTTCGTGCGTTGCCGAAATTAGTTACTAGCGAACTTTGCTATCCTTTATTCATGGCTCTCAAAAAACTTCGCGTACCGTTTCTTTAGCTGGTTTCTCGAAAATTTTTCTTTTCGACTTCAAGAAGTTCTTATGGGATTAAAAACATGTCGGGGTTAGGTGAAAATTCCAAAAAACAAAAATCCCAAACGTGAAAACCACAAGTTCGCAGGGACATTTTGAGTTTTCTTAGGTTCTTAGGTTACCAAGCTTGGCGTCCTGCGAATTGACTGTACCTGTAAACTTATAACTGATTGGGATATTCAGATTTCTAAGATTTTTTCCCATGCTGGGGATTTTTAGATTTGAGACTTCCACATCTTGGATTTTGTGTTTGGGATTTACACATGGAACCCACGCGGTCCGCCGTTGAAAAGCAGCAACTGAAAAAACTGACCAGTGGAAACCAGCCGCATGATCTGCGCGCTACTCTACCGCCGATTTTTAACCTTTTGGCTTGATTTCTTCGTGGCGCCCACCAACAACAACGAAGATTTTGAACTGAATTTCGAAGTTTAAAAGATTTTTAGTCTTTTAAATCAAAATTGGGTGGGGAAAGAGAAATTGACAGGAGGAGAAATTGACAAAATTCTAATTTTTCAACTCGAAACATCAGTTTCAGTTAGAACAGGCTTAGAAATTTTGATTTTTACATGCTAAATTCCATAAGGATTTCCCGCAATTGAAGAAAGNTTCAGTTAGAACAGGCTTAGAAATTTTGATTTTTACATGCTAAATTCCATAAGGATTTCCCGCAATTGAAGAAAGATGTAAAACCCTGAGAAGTGGGAGCCAAGTTCGTAACCTAATTTTTCTGCGTCAATTTGGAGTTAAGGTCGATATTAGCGGAATCAGTTTTGGAGCGCTCGTGACCTTCCCTTGTCAGAGCTCATAAGAAGCTTAAAAAATGCAGTCGTAGAAGCGGTACGGTAGAAGCATAGTTGAGCTACAAAAAATAAAACTGAAATGGGTTAAGTTGAATTTCAGTTAGGTTTACATGGAATTTTTTGGATTGGATTTGATAGGGATGAAATTTTATTCGGTTGATAGGAAATTGTAGAATAACTAGCCAGAATTGGAAGAATTAAGTAGAGAAAGGGGGGTCCGTAGCTCTCTCTCTCTCTCTCTCTCAATCACCAAATATTTATTTAAAGAGTAGAAGCTAATCTTTCCGTGGCTTGGAGGGGTGAACATTTTCCCATGGTCACAGATTTCACGCTTGGATTAACTTTTTTTTTTCCTTCAACCGTTCGTATTAGACGGGGAAGTTCTGAAACGCATAGTTTTTATTGATTCGCCTCTATTTTTCTATATTGTGTTCATCTGAAGCCTAGGTGGGAAGTTTTTATTTCTCTTCCTCAAATTCACCCCCTTCTACCCTCTATCTAGATACATTACGAGGTGGGGGTAAAAAACAGGGTGATTTTTTTTTCTCTACTTTTTACAAAAATAAAATATCCAGCGCGTGGAGCGGCGAAGGGTGAGTCAAATCATGCCTTTCTCCAAGGCAAGCCTTTGGATTAATTACAAAGAACTTAATCATTTCATTCTCTCACCCTCAGCCCACAAAAAGAGTATCAATTAGGAACCAATTCCTAAAAGTGGAGGAGGGAAATTTAAAATCCTCTAAAAAACGTATTTCAAGTGTTGAGATAAGGGGAGGGGAACCATCCAATCAGGGAAGACGCTGAGAGGGGTGACATAATCTTAGAAGATCAATTTAGGATCTCTGTCCCCCCAATTTTTTCTTTGTTTTCAAAACCTGATCCAAACCTATGGACATTTCCTTCAAGCTGTTTGTCTTTCACTCCGAGGAAAAAAAAAAAGGCTTTCACTTTGAACAAGAAAATGAGTCTGGAAAAGCGCCAGTAGGCCTAGGCTCAAATCCAACTTCATCACGAGAGTCCAGGGACCACGAGCCAAGGCTTCTCAAGGGTGAGGAAGAACTTACCTGGTGAGTGGGTACTTGGACCAAGGATTTGAAAATAGGAGATCCTCCTGAAAGGATATCAGAAAATGAGGAAAACACACAAAAGGCTTTCACTTTATTTGATGAAGGATTCCCTTAATTATTACTACCGCCACACCAAGAGACGGAAAAAACCCTTTCTAAATTTTTGATATCATAAGAAGAATCATCAGATTCATAAAAAAAAATAACAGGGAAAGTACTTGATAAAAGAGGACGAGGGTACTTGAAACCTTCAAAATCCATTTATCAAGATAAACATTCTAGCCCTCCAATCCACAAACCTCAACTAATAAAACTAATCAGACATTGTCCACAGACTTGTAATTTATAAAGTACATCCCTACCAAAGCCCTTCTACCAACAATATTCAAAAATGTAATTCTCAATTTAAATTATTTTATTCTGGTGAGTGAAATCTTCCCTTAAAAAAACAGATTTTAAAGTAAAACAATCCGATAAATTTTTCAAGGAGCTCGGGTAACTGCAGGAACGGAAATTCAGTTAACAGTCTTTTGGTTTGATTTCTTTGTGGCGTCCATCCACGACATGAAGATTTTGAGCTGAATTTTAAAATCAGGTCATCTAAATCAAAATTAAAATCGGTTCACTGAAAAGCGTGACTAAAGTCGAGATCTAATTTTCTAAATTTTCTGTGTATCATTCTAGAAAGTCGCCTAAGCTTAAAAAAGGAATTGGAAGGGATGATCATAAAAATCTAGGGCCTTGATCGTTTGGATCCCTCCTTAAAATCCGCGTGGGTAAATATCCGAATCTTAGTTCCCCTTTATTAGATGAGGACAAAAGGAGATCCCCGGGTGTATTTATCCTTTCTCCGTCCGATCGAGATGAGGAGGAGGGGGTGAGGAGAACAAAGGACCGACTGACACGTGACTCGTCACTGTTTGTGTTGACTTTTAGCCATTTCACTTGGATCTAATGGGGAAGTATAAAAAGAGAAAGTGGATATATTTCATTTCCATGACATGAACTCGGGATACTTGGGCAGGAAGAGTAAAGTATGGAAAACGTGTTGGGATCAAGTTCGGAAATTATTCCTTCACATTTAGTAGTAGGAGGAAGTCTCCTTTTTATACAGTGTACGACACTTAAAACAACACGGTCAGCAAAAACAGACAAAAGAATTTTCGGAGTTAATGGGTAGCTAACGGCACGATGGGTGAGCGACCTGATAAAGGAAAAGCTCATTCCACCACTATTTGCAGTCGTTTTAAGCGTCGTTTATACTGCATTATGAAAACTGCTATAAGGGACTAGGGACAGTCAGGTTAAAAGTAAAAAACCTAATTCTTTCTTTTTCCCTTTTTATTGAAATTATTTTTTTAATATTCAAGCTTTCTTGATTAGGCGTCTTGACTTTTTGAAATTATGGAGGAGGAAATGCATCTGCTTACCTCTTGCTCCTATGGAGAGCTGTCTTGGATACGAGAGGGCAGGACCTCTGTGAGGGTGGTCTGAGGCATCAGTTCCTTCCTTCTAAACGACTGACAGGTGAATATTCTTTTGCAGAAAACCAAATAGAAAACACGATCTTTGAATCTAATATGTACGAGTTGAATTAATCATGGAGTCAGAGAGGTCAAAATAAAAACAAACTTCAAAAAACTTAACTAAAGACAAAGTCCGTAATCTCACCTTTGCTTTCTCACCTTTCTAACTCAGCTTGAACGTAACTGTGAAAATTTTTGCTTACAAAAATCCCATTTACAACTCACCTCTCCGAAAATCCACCTCCGAAAATCCCTTTTCCTAAATCTTTAAGTAAACTGTAGACTTAAATACGAGTTTAACTTACGCACAAGAAGGGAGGTGTATGACATGCGAATAGCATTTTGAAATTCTGAGATACAAAAAAGGTTGCAAATAAATTATTATGATTTTACAGCAAAAAAAGTTTGCTGCCAGAATGATCTTAATTTTTATCGTTATAGAGGACTGTCCGTCAAAATCCACGGATTCCTATGGGCCCTTACGGAAATCCACAAAACTCTAATGTTTGATTGGCATTGGAAATTCGGAGTAGCGGACTTGCAGACAAATAATGCGCTATAAATTCACCAGAAGACGGGGTGGGGAGGGCGGATTGCGAATACTATATTTCGCACAGCTCAAATTTTTCGAACGCGGTACGCATGCTATACACTTCCCATTTTAGGAATTTAGCTTAGGTAGCTTTCTTGCATGAATGCGCTGGAGTGTTAATCAAGATCACGCTTCTAATTTTGTAAAAAAAAAACCCAAATAAAAAAAAAACCCAAATCTGCAATCAAGCGCATTTTTCAACTTTGGTTTCATGTGTATGAGTCGAAAAATCTGTTTAAAAATCGATTTAAAGAAGAATTAGGTTCAGCGGTAGGTTCCCCTGAAATTATATTAGACAAAACACAATTACATTGGAATACTTCGCCAGAATCAAATAGCGGATGAAAGGGGGGGGGGGGTTGGATGGTTATGGGTATAGTAAAGACCATGAAAACTCTAAAAAAGGATTGGAAGAGTAGTAAGCTCATGACCAGAAGAAGAACGGAAAGTGGAAGTTCGGAGGATGTGATAAGACGGGGCATGATCATGCATAACAATTCCGAGTTCTCGGATGATCTTGGGAATTAATATGTTGATCATGGATAGTTTACAAGTTTTTTCTCTCCTCCTCCTCCTTACCTCCCTTTTTTACTTTTCGATCTGATTAAAAATTTAAATTTTCCAGCTACCTGTATTGAGTATACCATTTCTTTTCTAAATAACCAACAAACACTTGATGCTTCCAGTTTTCAGGCTTTTGCTCCTGGCTTAGTAGCTAATGGGATATAGGAATTCTTAAGTAAAAAAAAATAACTTACAGGTTGCGACTGGATCACCGGAGATTCCTTGACACGCATTGATCTGGGGATTCCTCGCTAACGACCTGGAGAGATCAGAGTAGCAGATTATGCTTTCCTTCCTCCAAGTTCCTCAAATCAGTCTTCAGCATCTCGTGACTCTGTTTTTCTAGTCATGGCTTCTGTGCAAAATGTAAAAAGTAGTCGACAATTAAAATTTTGCCTCTGGAAAAAAGCGGCATCCTGAATTTTCCTTGCAACAAACATTAAAAAATCAGAAAAAAAAAACAATTTGGATTAAATTGTGAAACAAAACACGCGGCAGCAGATAAGTATGCTGCAGAAGCTGCGCATTCCGTACGAAAGAAGGTTAAAGCAAAAATTTGCAAAAATTTTAGTAGGTCCCGCGTTTGACAACTTGAAAAACGTTACCTGTTGGTTCGGTCACCCCAGAAGACGATCATGTGTTCAGGACCCATAGAGTGATTGACGACCCTTCGGCTCAACCCCCTAAATCTCCTCGGACGACCAAGTGACCACAAAATGACCCTCTCTCCTCCTCAGCCATCGACCAAGAGTCACAGCCCGTGACGACGGATCTCATCATTCTTCCAAACCCCTACTCCTAACTTTTCAATTCCCAATTTCTTCCTACCCATCCTCTCTATAACAAATCACCTTCAATTCATTCCTACTTTTATTATGAAATCATTCACCGTGTCCTCTAACCTACTGCTTACCCAGATCGTCCCTTTAAATGTCCGGGTCCCAGATTTCCAATTCCAAAATCCCGTACTCTCACCCTGGTTTCTAATTTTCTGATATCCATGCTCTGGCTTACCCTTCCCTCGCTGATGATTTCCCATTGTAATTCCTTGGGTAAGCAAAATCCCGAGCCCTACTGACCAAAAGAACCGCAAAATGGACATTTTCGGGGTTTTATTACACCTCGATCGTGACGGGATCAATAGAAAATTTTCAATTGCTCCAAGGCATTCCTCACATCCTTATTCCTCATCCTTGCCTTTTA